>VXAU01005056.1:398260-486246 GCA_013399695.1 Formicarius rufipectus | reverse complement strand
TTTTTAAATCAAGCATTGATTGAAATCCTTACCTAGGCTGACTCTTGCTTGAAGATATCACAGGAGAGGAGACTGGCCTTGCTGGTGAAGGTGCTGTAGCTCCTAAGTTTGGAGACCCAGATGCTGTTAGAGAGTGAGCTCTTCTTGACGGCAGGTTGTTAGATGGAGAAGGATTAATAATAATATTTTGATCTATGGAGAAAACAAAAGTTTTCATCACAATTGCAACATCTGGTCCAATAAAAATGCTTTTGTCCAATTCACTAACACCTAGTAAGACACTAACAGGATACTACAGTTGTCCCAAAAGAGCCAGAAAAGTACATACTGAACCACACTTAGACACATATTTCATCTTAATAGAAAGGGAGTGCTACTGAAACGAAATGAAAGAACAATCATTTACAACTGCAGAAATTAACTGAAAAGCTTTAGGAGTTTTAACTGCAAAAGTAGGTTTATATAATAAATTTCTTTTTACCACCACAGAACATGTCTGCATAAAAAGACTTTGAGCAAAACCTTGATGGACTTTGAAGTACTGAAGCAATATATCTACCTGGTTCTTCTTGTTCATCAATATCTTGAGGATCCGAACCACTTCTATTACGATATTCCTTACAGCTTTTTGCCTTCCGAGTTACCATTTCATCATCAGTGGCCTCTCCACTTTCACCCTAGAAATAAAGAGAACTGTAATAAACAACCCAAACTCACCACTATTTCCATTCTTTATCAGCGCAACCTGTAACAAAATCATGAGATAACTCAGTTATTCCTTATGAAACAGACTCCTGTAAGGCCAATACCAGTAGAAAAGAGACAACTTAAACAGGCTACATAGTAAAGTGTGGGAGCACTGGCTGTTACTGTTTGAAATCACACAGAAGATGACAACAATTGTATCTCTGTAAAGTGTTTCAGCTTGTTTTACACTATTTCACTGGTGCACAGAAGCCCTAAAGAGGATGGTTCTCATTTAAGGATCTTCCCTACCTGCCCACTAGAACATGTGGGTAGTGTTGAGCTGCAATTTTCTCTCTCCTGCCTATTTCTGAAAGCAGTTGAGTCCAGGAAAAAAAGAGAAGACTGCCAATTGGGTCATGTTTCTGTTACCCACGAGACAAAACTGCATGCTAATCTGAGGTGGAGTAACTGTGGGAATGTTTTTGGAAACATGAAAACAAAAATGATTTAAAAAAGTGACATCAGACTACAGACATCACTTTGTATGTTAGTATTTTTATTATTATCTATATTGTACCTTTATACTGAGGTAGCACCGAAAGGTTGCAAGAAGGTTCTCTCCCCTTCTGCTAGCCCCAGCACCTGCATGTCCTGAGAATGCTTCAAGCACAAGAAACTAAACTGACTGAAGAACAATAATCCCAAAACCTGAAACTGCAATAAACAGTTTTAAAATTATCATCTAACTTTTTCTCTGGTTCAGAACACAGTTAGCTACACGGTAAGTGCAAGAAGGAAACAAACCGGTCAGATAAGCAACAAAACACACGAATAACAAAATATTCTACCCTTATGAGTACTTTCTTCTTTTTCTTAGCTGTGCTTATCCCCAGAGTGTTGTTTCTCTGTACATTAGGTTTCTCAGTGCTCTTGTTGAGAGATCCTGTGCTTGTGTTTCTTGCGCTCCATCGTCTGCCTCCAAAGAGCTCAACTGCCTGAGCCAAGGTTGGTCCTTCAAACCTGCCATCCTCCTACAAAAATTCTCAGCGTTAACAACAGAAGGAGAATAAGAATAGACACATTTTTTTAAAGCAATAATACAGACATCTCTGAAGAGCCAGTGAAAGACAAAACATCAAGAGGAGGCAATTTTTAATTACAGAAGGAATACCAAAGGGCTATTTTGCTACTGGTTTAGTGTCCCGTCCCACCCCCCGCCAGCTCTCAGCACTCAGTGATTCAGAATCCTTTTCAAGTACTGTCATTGATTTTCCTTAATAAAATTCTCATTCCAGAACTCCAAACAGATGAAGAGCATCATAAGAAAAAAAAAATTAACCCCAGTGTATTCAAAACTTGAAAGGTTTGACATAACATTGTTTAGAGAACCAGATCTTATTGACTTAAGCCATGTTACAAAATTGGAGATTTGATGCTCATCCTTAATGTAACCTTACTTAAAATAGAAACTAACTGCATTACATTAAGTCGTTGATGTCTTTGAATTTTTCTTATACAGAACTACAGCATTTTTTACCTGGTAAAGGCTGACATACTGTTTCCGTAGCCACTGTAGTCTTTGGTCAGGGAATCTCCTCATTTTTCTTACAGCTTTAGTCAATTCCAGCAATCCATCATACAGCATTCTGGCAGTATATTTTGGAGCAACAAAGTGCAGCAACTTATTATCAGTAGTCTGAAGTCCATAAAGTAGTGTTATACCATTTTCTTCAAGGGACATATTACAAAGTTTATTTTGAACACACACAGTGTGCATATCAATGCCCGAGTGTCCCATATATACAGCCTTGGCTGAAAACAAGTCCAAAAAACCTTCTACCAGTCCAGTATTACCAAGAAACTGGTATTTGCCAAGCTCAGCAGTATTACCCAGAACACTCAGTTTTGCCTTAGCATTTGCAGGGCAAACTGTTGTGGGTTTTGTCCAAGTCAAAGTACTATTGTCAGGCTGAAGTTGAAGAAAGCAACGTGCTGAGAGATGCGTCTCCTGGTCATAATGAATGACGGTTGCCCCTTGTTGCATGAACTGATGGACATCAGCCCTGATCGATAACACGTACCAGGGAATGAGTTCTATCCCATGGCAGAAAGCCTTCTGTTGCTCCTCTGCTGAATTTGTGTCCCATTCCTTCAATTGCTCAAATATGTCACTTTCAGAATCTGAAAGATCTCCAATTATAAATCTGCATGTGAGCAAAGATGAGAGACTTATATTCAGTGATACATGTGCTGGTTTATGCTATGACTGATGAATAATTTTTCTACTGTAGTTTAAATACAATACTATTATCACTATATAATTGGGACTTACAGGAAGTTCTGTAACTTTCACAGTACTACAATTTACATTATTACAATTATGAATTAGATGCTGTAACAATATATTTTCTTTGAACTTTCCAAATTTTACATTAACAATAAAACCATCTGACTGGTTCTTAAAACAAGCAATTCCAGTTTTTAAATCCACAGCATAAGATTGCTTCAGTTGAAATATCAAGTACCATATGTGTAAACTGTTAGCAAGATCTAGTGGACTGAAGACAGGACTTCTAACCTCTGTTCTGATACTGATTTAATATGCAGACCTTTCACATTATATAATACTCTGATTAACACCAGTAAAAGAGTAGTTAAAATACATACCTTCCTCATAAGAATGCAGAAAGAATTTTATCAGACACTTTCTATCAGAAAATTTAATTCTACTTAAGGAAAACAGTAACATAAAACTTGTATGCTGCAACTGACATTTTTTAAATACTTTGCCATAATCAGAAACAGCAGATACAGAGCAACAGTACTGAACTAAGAAAAGAGGCAGTTCAAATAAAATGCCTTCCCCGCAGAAACTTCTAGCACATGTGAATGCACAAATGTTCAATGTTTTGATACTTCAGTGAACATAAAAAAAAGAACAAACTGTTCTAAACAACAGAACTAATGAGGCACATTTTCCTAAGGATATCCAGCTAATAAAATCCAAACCATCTTCCTCTACACATCCTTCAAGACATCTTGGCCTAATACCCTCCCTCTGTGCTTCCCCTTCACATCGCCACAGTACTTTCAGTTCCTGTCCCTGTCCTACCAGCTGAGCATTCGTGTTGTGACTTGAACAAGTTACGTACAACGTCTTCCAATGCTAAACTTGTAGATGACCATTACTTTTCCCCCCAGTTCCTCTCTACCTGGGCCACAAATTTATTAATTAATGAGACCTCTACCTCTTCACCAAATTTATAAAAAAGTGGCCAATAGGTTGAGGATTTATTCCTTGTGGTGAGGTGACTGACAGAATAACTATCAGCCCTAACTGTAGCTCTGTTTCTTCAGGAAATATTTCTAAAAATAAAGGCCATGCATTATAACCGAGCTTATGAGAGTTTTACCAGACACATGAAAATTAAAATATTTACATGTATTATACAAGATTAACATTTTAAAATTAAACAAACAACTGAAGCGCCTCCTGCTCCTCCATGTCCTCAAAACAATCAAGTAAGTTTCTGTAAAAATGCTACCAATGTATTCAGAGACTAGGTGTGCATGGCTGGAGGAGTCTAGTACAGCAGAGACAGAAATGGCAGAGCTTTGTTTATGCCTTATTTCACATTGCAGGCCGCAGATTAAAATTAAAAAGCAGCAAGTAAGCCAAACACATCCCCCCACCCCCCCACACACACGTAACCACATCCAGAAACAGAACCTCTGACAGGAGCTGCCAAAAATGACACGGTCATCAACTACTGAGAACACACTTACAGAACCCGATTGGAACCACAGGCTTTCTTTCTATGTGCTGCACTGAGAGGCATGGAATGAAAAGAAAGCATAAAAGAAAAAGTAAGATTGCAGTTTTGGAGGAGAAAATTGCAAAGTATAAAAAGAAAGAAAAGAAAATGAGTTACCTCCTATTATTTTATAACTTATTTGCTATAATTTAAAAAAGCTAATAAAAGGTTAATAAAGCAATGTATTGAGGTTCATAGTACCTAAATAGGTCAACTGATTAACAATTCCATAAAAACTGTATTTCAAACCTAGAGGTTTCTTGTATTTTCCTGCCTACCTTTATATATTTGAGAACTGTCAAAATAGAGTTCTAATAAAGATAAGTGTTTAACATTTACCTCCCATGTACAGAAATTCAGGGCAATTAGATGGGTCACTGATTACAGAGTTACAGAGCTTATTTGCTAACTCAACCAAGAAAGTAATTATACACCCATTGTCCACTGAAACTATTAGATGTCTTTGATTTTCTTCAAATCAAATTAACCTACCAGCTTGAGCGTGTTCATGTTCCACAATACTAATCCAAACCATCAAAAGAAAAACTAACTGAAAATCTTTCTTGCAATTATAAAGTAATGAGGAACATGTTAAGCAGTGTATTTTTTTGCCTTTATGACCACAATACTATAATTATCAGGTAATACATGATTATGATATAATTTGAATTTTGTAACACTATGCAAATATGACAGGTCTCACAAGAAAAAGAGGACTAAATTTCTTCCTTAGAACTCTTTAGTTGTTTATAGGATTAAAAATAAACCAAACATTACAGCCTCCATCCATGAAGGACAACAGAACACGGTCCTTCTGCCTCTGCAGCAATTTGATCCTGTGCTTTACCCAGGTCCCTGCACATCCAGGAAAGAGATGGCAAGTGAAAAAGGAATTTCTAGTCTATGAAGTACTTGAACTAAATCAGTACTTTCAGACGTATTCTACATGTCATTTTCCTCTTAAAATCAGTATTTACTGCATCAGAAGTACAGATGCTACTAACCGAGTAGGTTGTAGCCAGTATCAGGAAACATAAAACTTTAATTACCTATCTATAGTTTTGTTCATTTAAATTTTAAACTTTCATTTCAGATTCACATTTTTTTTAATAGACTTGAATTCCCACTTAATTTAGAGTGGAATTTACTAGATTATATTTAAAGTAAAATAACTAATTCACCAAGAATTTCTTGCATGAACACATAAAAACAACCCCTTTTCTCCATATTGCTCTTTTACATTTAATATTAATTTTACTCATCCAAGTGAAACGTTGATTTGCCTAGTTTATTCTCCATTTGAACTGTGATTTGCAGGTTGATTTCAAAGCTCATTAATTAACAAAAATAATGACTGAAAGTATTTGGACTGAAGTAAGCCAAGAGATAACATAAATGGACAGAGAGGTGGGTCTGTCTTTCTTGCCTTAATCTACTGCTCCACTTCCGAGAAGCAACTAAAGCCAGATGTGAATAATTCTATTAGAAACCATTCTTTCAGGAAATAATGATTATTTATTTGAAATGAAATTTAGAATTACATGTTAATGAAATAAATCCATTTTAAGCAGGAAGATGGTAGTTGTTTCTCAGGCAGCCACTTATTAGATTTTATGTTTAAGTAGCTGAAATACGCTGGATAGTTCAGAACATATGGATATTTCTGACAGACAATATCAATAAAACAACTCAAGCAGTAACTTAAGCATGTTCCTTTTATGCAAGCCCTCATGTAACTGTACAGTGTTTCACCTCAAAACAGTACAGTTCTGTTACTTAATTCTCTTAGTCTAACACATTACTTAGTTTAAAGCTGACCCACCTATGTCTACATGGATTTGGATTGAGACTTCATTGCAAAGCAACACTCTAGAAGATTGTGTAATGCCTTGCACTTCTCATTTACTTCCTGCTGACGAACAGCACAGAATACATCAGGTCTTCAAAGTGAAACCTGAGACTACTGAACACTGGGCTTTTTTCACATGGACATAATGAAGTTCAGTTCTTTGCAAAATAACAGGACTACAGAAACCTGAGTATTCAAAATGTGTACTCACAAATATTTTCCGGACAGAATTTTAAACTCTCGAACTAACATGTCCTTAAAAGAACAGGTCTTTTGAGGGATAATAAATAATCTTTATTTTGAAGGGGGCAGAACACTGCCTGAGCATGCAGAATATAATGTTCTGAGCTCTAATAACAAATATGTCCTGGTGCTATTTCTGTCACTAGAGATCAAAATTGTAATTGTAACTCTGGATTTTTAAAGCTCTATGTGTAAGACAAAAAGGATTTCCCCTTAGCATGAGAGGAAGTAATTACATCATGAAGGAAAACACAATTATGCAGAGTTTTCAAGCAGTTGAGTATCAGATACTTAGAGTGACTGCAGCGTGAAAAAGCTCAGAATTGGAAGAGCATAAACACAAGGGAAGTTGTTAAAGTTGCCCTTATTTCCAAAAGCAAGCCTTGGTAAAAGGAAATTAAAAATTAAAACCATGAAATATACATGTGATGATAGTAAATAAAATGAGACCTACTGGTACCGGTTTTTGTCCTTCAGAGAGTTTTTTCTTGACTCACTCCCTTCACTGACAGTGTCTTCACCCTCCTCAGATTCCAAACTGCGATTGCAGCTCCGAATAGTTTGAAAGATACTGTTTGTTGTTGATTCTTTTTCTGGATTATTTAAACCATCTTGACCTACTCGTTGCAAGAAATTATCTTGTCCACTGTAATCTGAAACAAACTACAGATATCTAACAGATTAGTATAGTTATAAATAGAATGTTTTGCCATCTACTTCTCACTGTAGAAATTTTTACAACTAAGAATATTTTAGCACATATTTCCTATGGGATTTTGTGCTTACTTCCTATCCAAAACAGACCAAATCACTTCATAAATCAAGTAACCTAAGTTACAGTAAGTCCCAAAAACTTTTAGAAAGCCTCAGTCAATCTTTTCATCTAACGGGGGCACTTTACTTTTAAACCCAAAATGATAGAACTCAAAGCAATTGTTTCTTTCCATAGAGGAGAAGCTTGATCCACTGAGCTTCTAAATTCTGTTTTTAGCAAACTGAAAACTTTCCAATTCCCAGTGAACTAAGTGGAAGGTCAGAGCATTTAACAGAGAATAATTATATCTTTAAGGCTTTACATACTTACTTCACCCAAAGTATAAACATGATCCTTTGCTACTGATTTCTCAGTACTCTGATATTGAACTACTAGCAACCAAATTGAAATTGCTATGTAACTACAGGAATTAAATTGAGGTCCATGTAACTGAACAGTCTAGTAACAGTCTGGTTCAGAAAATTTTAGTTAGATGATGCCTTAGTGTAAAATTACGTACAATGAAGCACTGGATGGCTATGAACATAACATCTTAGAATATTCATCTCATTTACCTCTAATGTTTCCTCCTGGGAGTTATACCGCGGACAGAGTCTGATGAGGCTTGATGTTCCATCCAAAACTTCACAAAGCTCTTTTAAAAATACACCACAGAAAGGAACAACTTTACATCCTGGAATATTGAGTGCCCGGTTAACCACTTTCCTGTATTCAGATGATGACTCATGTTGTGCCATGGCGTCTTTCAGACTTCGCATGGTTTCAATATCAGACTGGTCCATAAACTGCCACATTTTTAAAACTTTCCTTGATCTATTGCAAAAAGAGATCACAATATTTATTAAAACATTTTGAAACTATTTACTTTCAAGTTCAACACCCTCAACATAAATGTAATAGGGGAAATCATCACTGCTCAGAAATTAATGAATGAAATAAAACTAATTATTTTACATGATATTTCAGTCCTCTGAATTATTAAAGAAAAAAGCTAAAAAGGAGAAACAACCAGTCTGTTCTACTGGAGTAACATATCACATTTTAGCAAAAGCCCAGCTGTGTAAGACATACCAGCGGGCTAACACTTTCATTGTGCCATTGCCTAAAATTTCTAAGGGCCTAGAAAGAAATAAGAAAATATTAAGGAATTCACATAAAGATAAACCAAAGTGTTTCTTACGAATTCCTATAATTGTATTATGAACCATCTATGAAGTTAGCAAAATCTGGGGGATTTTGATTCAATGTATTTTTAAAAATTTAGATAGTTTGTTTTTTTCCATTTCATTCACAAATTATTTACTTTCACAGAAATAAGGAAGTCAGGACCATGTTCCAGCTCTGAGGCACCAGTGCAGTGCTGTTGCTGAAAAGAAACTCTGACTTCTAGCAGAAACAGCTCCAAGGACTGCAAGCACCTCTGGGAGCTCTCTCACCGTGTGAGCTGAATGAATGTGCAATTACATGGCCCTTCTGCCCACTCCTGGCCTCAGACATACCAGAAGGTCTACAAAATGCTCACAGTAGAACGCCCTTAAGCCCACTTTCTGTCTCTGTCCGGGAAACACTGCTAATCAGCCCTAGCCTTCCTCTCCTTCCCTTGTGCTGTGCAACTGCTTAGAGATAAAATTAAGCCCTTTATTGGCTTAGTAACTTACATGGCTTAGAGATTGTGGACATATTCGGCTGAAATGTACTCCCCTTGCCTATGAGTGTTTCAAATGCACTTTATATACCAAAAATATAAACAAATAGCTCAATGAGAATCTTTACTAAAGCACAGAAAACAGCAACACAAACACTTTAAAGCCTGTTAAAGTTGGTTACACAAATGCCATATACAAGGAGGGTTAAAGCTAAGAGATGGGAAATCTAATCTTAACTCTTCCCATTTGGTCCCATTTGCTGTTCTCTGAACTGCCAGTGCCAAGGCACTGCTTTCCTGCTCACCCAGCCCTGCATGGTGAACTTGCAATTCCACAGGGAAGGAAGCAGTGAGCTGCCTCTAATCCCCTACTGTCTCCTAGAGATACTGCAGGTCCTTCTATATACCATGACAGCAAGAGATCCCAACGTCCACCCGTACAAGTAAATTTAACCGGATTTGGCTGTTTGGTTTTGTTGGGGTTTTTTGGTTGTTTTGGAGTTGGTTCTTTCTTACATTCAAGACTGATCCTGTTAGAATATCACCACAAGAATATTTCACTTGTGTTCAGGAGACCCCAACCCCGAGTTAAATTAGTTGTAGCTCGTTAGATAAACTACCACTGCTTTCCCATCTTCTTTTCACATTTTAAAAATTTCAGTAAAATAAGGATGTTTTCTCATGCAACATATTCAGAGAGCACCAGGAAAACTCCTGAGTGTCCAGTGCATTTTGAGAAAGAAAGGGTTTAGCATGCTTCATTTCACCAAAAGGGATTATTAGAAAGTCACAGCATGAGATGATGTGATTTAACCATGGATTTCTGTTTAGTTCATTGTTCTCCAGAGACATCTGCTTAACAGAAGCTGCAGCGTAATCTATCACTAAAAACCACCAAAAAACCCTCCAAAAAACAGTTGCCAGTACCTTAGCCCTGCCAGAAATTCCATTACAGCATTATAGTTGCCCATATTCCAGCAGCATTTTGCCACATGTACTAAATATGAGAAGACTTCTCGTTTCTCCTCCATAGAGCCTGCAGTCAGGATCAGCCAGGTAACCCACGAGCTCACCTTGTAAAATAAACAGACAGTACAGTCAGCCAAAGTAACATCCCCTGGAGCATTCATGTACACTTGACAGAAAACATGTTTTGTTTTGTTTTGTTTTCCATCAGGAGGTCATTAGTCAGAATTCCACTTATACACTCATGGTCAAATCACATATGCTTGCAAACACAACTTGGACATTCACATTACAAGAGTGAAATTATTAACTACTGCAGAAAAATTTCTATTAAACAAAAGACTACTGCATCTTAATACAAGATATTCTGAATAAGCATTGAGGCCACAGAGGAAAATGGATTAGCAATAATTTCTAACACTGCCAGAGAGACCTAAAATATAAATTCTCATTTACACGCCTTAGAAACCTCAGCCTCACACTGAATAACCCTTGTTCTTACATCATGGACAGTGTTGTATTACATATAGACATTTGTATTACATTACCATTTCTTGGTTAATTTCACAAAACTGGCAGATGTATTTAATGCACAAATTTTCTAATTCCTATATGCATCAAACATTTAGGATAATTCACATTACCTGTTTGCAAGACCACAACTGAAGTAAACAAAAAACTCCCCCCACCTTCCTAAGTGTGACCATATGACCAACTTCTGTTTGATGAATAATTAATGCCAGAATCAGAAATCAACTTAGTAGATGACTCTGCTTGTATTTAAACAACTAAAAATCAAACCTTCATTTTATCAGTGTGCAGATTTTCTTTCCAGAGTACGTTCCCACAACATCCATAAAAAGGAGCTATATTTCACATGGAAACCTAATTTAAACCAACTGTTTCTTTTTACAATATGACTCCCTGGAGGTTTGATTTTTGTCATTGTGTAAACACTTAAGAGGCAATAAACGTGATTTGTTTACTGACACTGAGTTCCTTTCTTTGGTCCTGGAGGATTCAAGTGTTTACAGACAATAGCAGTATGAGGAGAGGCTTTTAAAAATGAGAAAATGCTAGCTCATCCCTCAGGAGGCATAGACTTCTGTTTTAAAAACCAAGCAAGTGAAATAAAATGTAAACGCACTAGTATAAACACAAAAAATTTTCACATAAAAATATACAGGGCTTCCATTTATGCAAGTCTATACAAACTTATTGTTCTGACCCTCCCACTCCTGAAGGAGAACAAAGAATATGAAGACTTTAAGTTACTATTTAACCTTTCTGATGCCCAAATCAGTCAATCAAGAAAAATAAATGAGAAATGTCCAGATGAGAAGACAAGCCATAGTTCCAATATATGCAATATGTCTGTATGTATGACAATAATAAAAATAATAAAAAAAAAAAATCACATTTTCAGGACTGATTTCTTCAAGAAATTCGTTTGCTGAGGAAAAGTGATTACCATGATTATGGGGATGCTCTAATGGGATGGGAGAATCATGGGACAACAGACTAATCACTGCAGCAGCTCAGAATGAGAATTTGAATTCAGCCAAAATTTTATATGAAGTGTTCAACCGGTTACTCCTAAAATATAAAATCGAATCAAGAAAGAAGTCCATACCTGAAGAGCATGAAGGTATGGCAAAATAAAAAAACCAACCAGAGCACTGCTTGACATGGGGGGTCAAATGAGGTCAAAACCAGAATAAAAGGTAAGAAAATAAATCCATTAAAAAATCAAAAATTGTGAAACAAAACAGTCAGGTCTTTAATTCAAAGTTGGCATAGATCTGTTTGTGTATGCTGGAATAAAAGTACATATTGTTTTTGGATAATATTCCCATTTTCCAGAAATGCCTCTGTTAGGGAATGTAAATGTGAAATACGCAATCTCACAAAAAAAATTTTTGTTTGGTATGAAATACCAAGTGTGGCAATGACAGTTTGATGAATATGGTTTTAAACAGTTTAAAGAACAATGTAATTTTAAACACATATGTTTTAATCTAAGGCAATAAAGACAATGATCAGGAGAAAACAGTATCAGAATCGAAAAAGAATGTCTAAAAAGGTAATTGACTTCAGACTCCCCACTAAGAGGAAACCTTGAAACCAGGGCAACCACTCGTTGAAATTTTATTTAATAGAGTGTTTAGGACTACTATAAACAGTTATAATGAACTCTTACAAACAATCTGAAAAAGCAAACAAAAATTATAAAGGGCAGCACGAACAAGCCTTTGCAGCTTCCAGATACTCTATGTACATGTACAAGCAAAAGAAGGGTACAAAAGGTACCATGAAGTTTATGCTCACTCCTCTGGCAGGACAACAACAGACTTAGAGGAAGAATAGAAAACATTTAAAGAATCTTTTACTAAACAATAAAGAAAAAGAAAGTGCCCAAATCTCATAATTTTAGAACAGAATGGGCAAAGGCAAATACAACAGATACCTCAAAACTGATTTCCTGGAAGAATTCATCAGCCAGGCCACAACAGAGATGATTAAAATGCAACAGTACTGTCAGAAATGCGGGAGCAGAAGACAGGAGCTGTGCACAAAGGTCACCTCTTTTCATTCAGTGAAGTTTTTGCTGAGTGCTGTGCTTAATACCTGCAACAGTTTTTCTACTCCTGGCTTTTTTAGTGAAGAAAGACCAAAAGTGAAAAGAATTCAATCACATAACAGAACTGAAAAGGCCATTCCCAAAAGTTAAGTGGGGTCCTTGAAGCCCAGCTAGGAAACAAACATAAAATTAATATGCAGAACTATCAGTTATCCACTTAAAATTCCTTGGGAATTTTTCTTATAGAAATTTTGAAGGTTGGAGATCTGGCTGAATTAACAGACTTTAAAGAAGCAGAAAAGTGAAACAATCTCAGCTGGGTGAAGTCACTTGTCAGCTCTGAACTCTCTGAAATTTTATTTTGCCCTGACAGACTGAACTGATGAATCCAAGAAGTTTATCATGAAATATTCAAAAGCTCTTCAATAAATGCATACTAGAATAGCTCGACATTAATTTGTGGTGATTACTCAAAATGGGCCCAGCTAAATCATTGATGTACAAACAATACTGAAAATCAGGTGAGATGAAAGGACTGCAATCTTCAGGAAAAACTATGGATGACAGCTTAGAGGAAAGGTATTAAAACATACACTTAGTGAACAGTACTCGGTAAATGCACTCTTTAATTTTGTGATTTACTGACAAATATGTGAGGAGTGCACTGTATATTCTCAAAGGTATGTCTCCATAATCACTGACATTCTCAAATGTCTGTGTAGCTGTCAGTGTATACACGAAATTTTTGCTGCCTGGGATGCATAAGCTTCCTCTGCACAGATGGTATTAAAGAAATAACAAACTTGTCAAGATCTTCATTCAAATGGAAGTTCAGAAGTGGGATTCCTCAGATGCTGCCTGTGTACACCTGAAATGGAGGCACCTCACACAGAAGACAAGCAGAGAGCAACTCTGTATATGTACTTATTTCTTGGTGACTATGGAATTCATCTGAAAGTTGAATTCACAACCCTGTTTTTTCCACTTTGACAAGCAAGTAGCACAGACAGAATTTGAAGTGGCAAAATTTCTCTGTCACTAAAATCAGGGGGATTCTAGTGGGGAAAGAGAGCAAAGTGAAGCTCCACCCCGGCAGGTTCTGACTTCTGGACAATTGAGCCAACTGAACACAGAACAGTACCTCCTCTTCCAGCAGCTCACGCTTGGCTGGCCTGCTGAGTTACCTCCCCAGCTGCACCACAGCCTGGGAACAGTAGAGGATGAAGCACCATCAGGCAGCCAGTTGCCTGCTCACCAAGATGCCACTACAGCAGCACCAGAGCTTCACACGCAGGCAGTGCCTGAAGTAGTGCCGGGACCACGGACAGCAAATGCCAGCCAAAAGTGTGTCAGTATTAGCCTTGCCGAGGAGACCAAAATACATTGCAAAAAGCAATAAAGCTTTTTGGACAACGTTTTTGTGTTAGATAGCACTCTAACATCAGATCACAATCTACATAACATAGGAATCATTATTTCCTTTACTTTTTTTCACACTTGACTTACATAGTTCTGTTTATGTAACTCATTTTAAACTCCCTTCAGATCAGAAATCAGCACAGCAAATCTATAATTAGATTTCCGCTGCACTGCTGATAAGTCTGAAAAGTATGAGAATATGTATCCTGGCTTCATTACTATAATCCACACGATTGCAAGACAAAAGAAAAGTAATAAATGAAAATACAATCCACTTAACCAAGTTGATAACAACCCCAGTCTTTTCATTCAGACAGATAAAAATGAGTGTCCTTCAGTATTAAAGTACTAAACAAACAAAATCAAATAAAACAGATACTTAGTTTTTAAATATTCTCTGGTGCCCTAATACAGAGAAGCACTGACAACATTCTGCCAAATTTATTTCAGATACATAGTAGAGCAGCGTCATTTGCAAATTTTCAGAAGTACAGGAGTCTCCTTCAAATCTGAAGCTGAGCACACAGGACCTGCACCAGATGTCTGGATAATGAAAGCTGTACTGAGCAATGTTTTCAAATACAGTATTAGAAAAAGATCTGTACAGTTTCACATTTTCTGAAATTATCTTTTTGTATCATGCCTTACTATGTTAACTTCACTAAAACTTATTCTTTTCAATTTTTAAGGTTTTTACTCTTATCTTACTTTGATCAAAGATTTCAAATAAATTCAAGTTAGATATTGCTAATGCATTTGGAAAGGCTATTATTTAATATTATTAATATTTTTTTACTTTTAAACATGGGGAATCTATATTAGTAATTTAAAAAATAATATGAGCCTATGTTTTTTATTACATAATCACTGAACTATCACTGATTTCAAGTCAAGTCTATACGTAGGCAGAGATCTCCCAATTTGTCAGGAGCANTCAGGAGCAGAACAGAACTTATTACTGACACTCAGCTGCTTTTACTAATAAAATCTGAGGGACATAAAAGAGACTCCCATGATGGAACTTGATCCTCAAGTTACAGCACATGACCTTAAAGGGTTTTCAAGTGTAACCTACAGGACTGTTTATCCTTTACGGGAACCCTGCACCATCTAGCACACAGGAAGGAACAGTGTTTAATGCATGCTGAATAATTAACTGTATCCATAAATCTGTCACAGATTTTATTTACTTGTTCTCTCAATTTTGTTTTCTAATACTCAAGATTATACTAATGCATATATATGTACATATATAGTTCTATACAGTTGCTAGAGAATGTATTGTGTGATTTTTTTAAAAATGGGAATGAATTTATTGTTTATAGTTTATTAGAATGTAAATGTGGTAGTGACAGGTATTGAGGGAGGAAATTATTAACAATCTCTACCTGCAAAGTGTAGTGTTTTGTCATTTGTAGTGTTCTGCACTCATTTCCCCAGTGCTTCAATTTTTAAGGCTTTTACAGCAATTCCCAAGCTACATACTGCAGTGCGTGATGCTACATAGAAAAGATATCTTTATTTACCTATTACATTTTTGGGAACTTCATAATACTTCAGGGATCCAGCTTACAGAGGTGAAATTAGCTAACACAGCTCTCTGCCTTAAGTTTAACCCCTTATCATTGCTAGCAAGCAAAACAAAATCTTTTGGTTTGCCACAAAGTAAGATTACATTATGTACCTTCTCTAACACCTAACATAAAAATCAGCCATGATATCTTTCTACAATAAACTGTGGATGATTTAACTACTGCCTACTTTGGAGAAGAAAGTGAAACATTTTAATACTGATGAAGTAACATTTGTGTGTGAAGTCTCTCTGAATACAAAATAAGATGATGATTTTTCAGGTATCCAAAGGATAAGCACAGCAATCTGTAACCCATTTAATCAAGTCATTCTGGTTTTAATAATTTTGTTCGTTAAAAGTCAAAAAATTTAAGTAAAATCTGAAGAACATGAAAATTCCATGAAAAAAATAACCCCCATCAGGTATCAAGTGGTACTTATGACAGAGGGGAAAACATTTTCTTGCTTAAAAGCAGAAATTTTTGTGTATCAGCAAAGTCTGATTATTCCCTGTAAAAAAAAAATAATTAAAAACTACTATTGGCATGCAGCATTAGCACTAATGTACAGAGTCTCCTTGCATTGCTGACTGTGCATAAACCTACCAGTGCTTACTGATGAATGGAAGGATCAGAGAGCACAACACAGAACTGGAGTTTTTCACACAGGGTTCACTGAAGTTTAATAATTAAAAATTTTGGCCTTTGGTTTAATATGCAAAATAATTTTCAGAGGAATTTTAAAAATATGAATATTTTAAATTGCATATCTTATGAGTAGATGACTTACTTTACATGCTTGAGTGGAATTATATAACCTTACAGAGAACATTTACCATTTTAAATCAGATTAAACACTATTCCAAACAAGGACTGGAAACAGTTTGATATTTGTACAAACAGAATCTTTTTAAAAGCATTATGCAAACCCATTTAGGCATTGCAAAAAAATGCTGAACTAAGAGAGCCATATTTATTTACATTCCATTATTTCAGTAAAATGATATGTGTCTGCTTTGCTAGTGTGGTTTCAATTTGTGTTTTGAATGGACAATGAAAAAAAACTTTCAAAATTAAGCCATTAAAAACAAAACTATCAGCACTAAGTGTCCTAAATAGCCATATTTTTAATGCACTTTACTGAATGTAAGAATGACTGAATGATGAACCCACCCCAGTATGAGTATATACTGGAATGGTTCAATCTTTTTAATCTTCTTAGTTTTTTAGCAATCATATTGTTCAAAAAATCACCTCATGTATTCAACATCTTATTTCGCATTTTCAGTTCAGGAGTGGGACTACCTTCAGTCAGCTGTTTGAATGACCTTTCAATCTGGTGCATCTATTGATCTATGACATCAAAATTCATTTGTATGCATATCTCAGCATGGAAAATTAAATATTTCATCTTGCTTAAAGTGTTAGTCTTTCTCTTTTTTTTGAAGCTGTAGCCAGTAAGATCAACTTACAAGAGACTCTTTTCATGTTTATATAAAGCAATGAAAATGACTGAAATTATTTTAAATGTTTACATAAACATTTGCAACAGGTACATTGGACTTGTGTTTCTGTGGTTACTTTGCTGGTAGGAGGCAGAAGAGTGGCTGGAAGTAAAAGCCATAAAGGTGCAAGAGCCTGCAAGGGTAAAGATACAGAAAAAGAAACAGAATCCCAGGAAGACTGTGGCATATGATACTGAGTAAGGACCATGTCACTTCAGGTAAAGAAGTAGGGTGAACTCATGTCATACAGGAATCGGAGAAAAAAACTAAACGAAGAAGAAAAGGTCACAGTAGGACACAAGGAGAGATGAAAAAAAAGTACGTTGCAGTTCTTAGGGTCCTAAAACACACTTGGGTACCATTTTCCTAATTTGTTCCCAGCTAGCAAGGCTCTGCTAATGCAGAATTCCTTAACAGTTTCTTTCCACAGTTTTACTACCATGAAAAACTAAACTTCTGGCGATCAGGGCTCTATCAGAGCAGAAAAATATATTACCACTGTTATTAAGTGCAGAGTCTTAGATAATCCAAAAGCCAATAGTTTTGTAAAGGTAGATGTTGCTATATTTCACTCTAATTCTCCCATACTGGCCATTAATTCAGAATCAGCTTTTAATTACATTTAGTAACAGGAAAGAATATCTGTCTTTAGCTCAGTCTACAGCCTTGGTCTAACAGGACTCTATGATCCATTTGATACTATCAGCAGCAAATGAAGTATCAGTTGTCTCACCAATGAGTATGTGTTGTGCTTCACTATCATGCAATACTGAATGCATGCAGCCCAAAATCTTCCTGTCATTTTAAACAAGCATTATACAGTGTTCCTCATCAATATATACTGCCAGAAAAAAATTTCTAAAAAGCACATGGCTTTATGAAAAATCCTCTAAATAATATAATTGTTATTTAACAGAACAATGGCATGGAATTGTTTTTTTCCCATTATGTATCAGAAGTCTGTCATCCTAAAAGTAATTTTGGCTCCCACATTATAAATACACTTCAGTATTTCTATAGGCAATGCCAAAAAAAATCAGCAAGTGCTCACTGACTTTTGCCAACAAAATCATGACTCTTCACACAAGAATTTTCTTGCCATTTATAAACAAAGACATTTTGAACATTCACGCTTGTGATTGGCTCCAGCATCTGATATACTCCACCACAAGATAAAGCATACAGCAAAACAGGGATTTATTACAAGCCATAAATATTGTACAATAACTTCATTTAAACATGTAACATCTATGTTTGGAAAAAGTTGCTCCAGATAATACTGCAAAGAATCTATTGCACTAAATAGCGTAGAATCTATGCACCAAATAATCAAGAATTAAATCAAATTGCATAAAAAACTACCCTGTAGCATTATCAAACAAGAACTGGTAGACTACAAAAAGTGCAAAGTCACAAACCTCTAAGACTAAAAGATAATGTTAACTATTTTATCAAAAGGCAACTTAAATGCTAAAATTCTCAACGGTATGGAACGGACTCAGACATTTCTGATAAGACTTCCTCACCACCTACCTGCTCTTCAATCCTGTCACAACACAACGATGGTCCACCTAATTTGTACAGCAACTGCAACATGTCCTGTAGAAACTGCTCTGGCATTGTGCCTCAACAGCTCATACTGGAGCTTGACCACTCTACCTTTTTTCCACTGCCCTGATTCTGGTGATCACTGCAAGAGGAGCACCACAGGAAGGAGCTACATTGCTCTCCAGCTATGCACCAGCCACAGTGTTTTCTTAAATACTCTAGCTAGAGCTAATTTAAACAATTTTAGGCTCTGTTTAAAGACTGAATATTGTAGTTGCAACTTTCATGTACGTACCCACAATCGAATGAGAAGGCAATGTATTTACAGTATTTTAGTTGCCAAATCCCAATAATGTGCAAGAATCAGGAATATTTTGAAACATGTCAAATATTCACTCACTGATTCTTCTGTGCCCAGGAAGCAGGAAGTTCACTGGGGGTTAATACATATTCTTCTCCATCCACTTAATTTTATGCTGGTTTTTTTGCTACCTGCACAGTTTTCATCCCTTATTAAACCCTAAAAATGCAGTGGATAGCAAAACAACAGAGTACCAAGTCAACTTTTCATTTTATTGCACTTCTATTAATCTAGAAACTGCCAACATTACACGTTTCACACAGAAACAAAAACCCAAAAAAATATCCCACACCAAAACCAGAAACAATATAACTAAAAAAAAAAATTAAATTTGCTCCATGTTTCTGTAGCTAAAATCTGAAGGTTTATTGAGTTGGTTTTGTTTTCGGTTGCAGTTTTGGAGGGATTTCTTTTATCATTTTCTCAATCCTTGATCAATTTTCTATTAAACTCATCAGAAGTTCACCTTACAATAATAAATAATAAAATCTTAGTAAAGAACTCAAGATTTGGCTTGTGAAAATGTCATGTCAAGTCACACTTCTTTGTATAACAATATTCAAGACACACAGTGATTAAATAAATAAATAGTGTAGATTAGTGTAGTTGTATTACAGAGACTATAGAAAAATCTAGTTTATAATACTTCTGTGCTGACTCTTAAGATCATGCTTAGTCTACAAAATTCCAAAACAAATAAATAGAACTCTAGCTCTTAAACAAAATAATAAACTGACTGAAATGGAATGAGCCTCATACCTCACAGTGTTGGTGTAAATACAAATAATTAGAAGTTTGTAATTTTTTTCCTGCTGTTTATTTTACAGTGTGCAGGAAAAGGTTGGGCTGCCATTTTCCAAAGTCACTGAGCAAACCTGTCATGTAACTCCTATTAAACTCAGTGCAAGTTATTTAGCTAAATCCCTGATCATCTTGACTTAGATTCTAGAAATTTGTCATTACAGCTCAGAGAGACAAAGGAAATAACTAACCCACACATCAGTTAATTATCCTTTTGAAAAGATATCTTGAAGTCATGTTTTACCTCATTAAACCTTGTCACGAGATCTTCTACAGCATTGTGTTCACCATTGGCAGAAGAAAGAATAGTAGCAGATATGGAAGCCTTAATAGATGGCAGCTTGCTTTGACATTCAGCATTACCCAAATCCCTGGTTAAAAAGCAGAGGTAGTCAATGGGTAAGACTTTGCGGTAGAGCTCCTGCTCCTGCTCAGTCAGAATGCTGGCAACCTCCTCTGGGAACTGGATGAGGTGCTGCAGGTCAATCAGCTCCTTGCTGATACCGGCCACGCTGGAGGGAAGGGCACTGGAGCCAGCCATAGATGTACACGTTTGGCGTTCTGCAACAGCACAAAGAGAACATTAGTTAGGTTGTGCCTTTAACTCCTGTGCTGTGCTGTGGAAACGCCAGACAACTTGTTTGTTTGGTTTGGCTAAACTGTTCATTCATTTACTCAGTAATGCACTGTATCCTCACTACTTTCTTTATATTTCAACAATCTAATACGTTCTTTTATTTGGGGGTTTTCTGTGTACCTCTGTATCTGGTGTTAGCTAGATAGCTGGCAACAAGGGCTTGTGAGACTGTTAAGCCTTAACCTGCCAAAGCAGTCTTTCCTGACATATCCAAACACCTGCTTCAGGCACCTGCAGCCCTGTCGAAACCTCAAATAGAAAGGTCATCTAGGCAGAGTGTGCCTCTGTTTTGCCTCCATACGAGAGCAACTGTGCAAAGCAGTTTGAGGCTTTGACTGGGGCACTGAGACTCTTACTGCCACAATAAATAATGCAGAATGATCATTTAAAACCCTTGTGGGTCAGCATTTTTCTTCACATTCCTCTTGCTATAAGATAAATTGTATCTGAGCTCACTGCACTGTGAAGCCAAATGTCCAAAGTTACAAAACATTTCTTACTCCTCTTGGAAAATGCATATATTTGGGAGAACGCACGTTTTATCCATTAATAGAAAATATTCATGGTAGTTCTATAATATCCTAGCAGTGGTAACTCTTGAAAAATAAAACTTTGCCTAAGAAGGAAGATGCCAAACTTTGTAAGACCATGTGGGAAGCATGAAACACCAACACAATGATTCCAACACAGTGAGTATGAGTCTTCTCACTAGATAAGTTTAGAATGAGTTCTCTTTGAACAATTTTTCAAGAATTACTTAAATGTATAAACAATCACAGTACTCTAAATTAAACAGTACAGTAAATTACATACTCTTCCTCATTCTCAGAAAAGGAGTTTATTTTTTGCATTATGTCATAAAATATCTTCAGTTTTTTTTCCCCCACATAATGGAGGTACACCCTAGATCTATCTTTTACCTAATATATATAACCATAAACTCTCATTTCACAGGAGTGAATATCCTCTCTTTTTTCAAAAAACAACACCCCAAGTTCATAATAACTGATTACATGTCCATCCTTTATAATAAACATAAAATATGCTATGCAAAGTTTCCCCTGTTACATTCATTTTACACAAACTACTATTAATCAGTGGGAAGTTAAAGACAGAAAATTGCCTTTTCTTAATATAGTCTACTAAAAGTCAAAAGAAAAATTACAGTAGCCCTAAATATAGTCTTTGGGCTAATAGAATCTATTGAGAAATGTTAAAATATAGAAGAGGTTTCTGAAAGAGTTAAGAATTTTTTTCTGTGTCTAGACTAGAAAGTACAGCGCCGTACCAGCCTCTCCTGTGTCTCATCACTGAACCAGATAATGCATTGGTTGTGTCTGTGAGTTTATTTCAGATGGCTGAAATCTGAAGAGAATCTCCCAAACATCCTCACTTACTGTGCTTTAGCTTAGCCTTAGAGAAAGCGAAGTGGATCCTTTCCAGATGAAAGTGTACCAGAAGATGCACTGCCAGAAGGCAACTAAAGCATCCCAACTGGTAAAAATCTGCAGCTGTCAGTGGCACCTGATCTCTGGAGCAGGACTGGGGTCAGGAATGGACAGTTTGTCCAGACAGCTCAGATCAAGGCTAGGCTGCAGGTGACCACATGTCACAGGAGACAGACAGCAAGTACCACGGGCAATGTAATGCCAGATTTTCAGATTCAATCTTATTCATTAATGACAGTTATAAACACCTTATATCTATTAGAACTACAGGAAAGGAAGGCATAACTTTATAAGGAGTGCCTGTTCAAGGAGTGACTGATGGAAGAGTGGCACATGTGAGTGAAGATGAGCTGTGCCCCGAGCTCTTCTTGCTGAAGAGATTCAGAGGTGCATTCTTAATAATTCACCTTCTCCACTACAATACCAACTAGAAAATTCACCCACATTCTCACTTTCCATCTCAGAACTCAAGCTTTGGTCAAAGACCTTAAAATCTGGCGAAGGTTGACACTGAATTTCCAATACACTGATCATGATCCTTTTTACATTGCTTTGTCTAAGTAAAATCACCCTTCAGGCTCCACTCAGTACAGCCGCTCACATCTAAGAACAAGGCTCAACACACTGAAGTGCCCACAGTTAAGAGGCTGGCTCCAAAACCTACTGCCAGATGCTCCTAGGAATATCTCATTAGAATTTTATTTCCCTAGACTGACTGTTGATTAAGTCCAGCAGAAAGTTAATGCAAGGATTTTGAAAGCCTTTAATGAAACTATGTTTAATGAAACCATCATCTTCTGTAAGGAAGGCATCACAACCCAGCTCCACTCTACCAGAAAAATGAAGTTGTCAAAGAGAAAAATCTTTCCATAGAAGCTAAGCCAACATGATCCAAAACCAGCCACTTGTACTGCTGGATTTGGAACAAGATAGAAAATAAATAAAACACTTCCTGATTCAAAACACTGGACTTCAAAACAGCATTTCTCAAATCTTCATTAAACTGGAAGAACTTTATGTAAATGCTCTCTGTAACGTAGGAGCCTGTGGAACAGGCTGCTGCAGCAAAAAATGCAGCTGATATGCAAGTAGAGGCACACAGGCCAAACAGAAATTTGAAGCCTCAGAGCTCATGGCTAAAGTATGGCTATAAATACTGAGGAAGTAGAAATATAACTTATTTCTGTTGACTCTTTCTGCACCTATAAATATTTATTTCTTCCATAATTCACATCTTTTCAAGTCCTGGTTGTTGGCATAACTTACCTCTCCAGATTCAGATTTATCTTTCCTCATTCCAGTCTAATGTGTTTTATCACAGAAAATCCAGGATCCTTATTCTCATTTTCACCACCCTAGATGATTTACACTCTGCACTAAAGTCTATTCCGTCTTCTCTTTGCCTGTACTAAGCAAGCTTTTTTTTTTTTTGGCCTTAGACTTTCACTCCAGGAACTAATCTGCACTTCTCTGTTTCTGCCATAAAACTCTCTATCCAGTCTCATACACAAGTCCTCCAGCTTTGTACTGTCAGTTTATGTCCTTGAGGAAAGAGATGGTATCTTTCTGTGGTTCAAAGAAATATTAACTTGCAGAACGGAACTGCCTTCTGGCTGAAACCACAGCAGGTTTTTCTACAGTTAAGGTAGGATACAATTCTCACTAGAATTAGCTGCTACTGCAGCAGATGATACTGTTCTGTATGCTCTACCACATCAAGTTAATGCTAAAACTACTAGAAGAAAATGAGGACCCTGACTATTCATTTGCAAGTTGCCTAAAGCCTAAATTGATTGCTTTGTTTATTCTGCTGATAAATGGCTGAAACAGACAATCTTTTAAACAGCAAGCATTGCTTTTATTAATCAAAACAAGATAATGTCTGCCTAGCTTTAAAAGAGGACTCGTGGTTTGACCCAAGCATTGCTAGTGCACATGGGAACCAAAAGGTCTCCTCTTCTCTAACAAAAGAATAATCTGTATAAGAATGGGAGAAAAATACAGCATGTCTGCTTCAGGATATTACTCAGTCCAGGCTCACCATAAACTATAAAACACCCTGTCTTAAGAACAATGTGTTTTTATTATTTTTAAGGACTCTCTACAAGGCTTAAAGGAGCCCTTCTATCTTAAAACTAACTCAGCCATTATTACTATAAAACTCAGAAATTCCATGCATCTTCTCTAAGTATAGGATCTACAAAAACTAAACTGAAAAAATGAATTTCAAGTACATAAACATGTAAGAACTGTGTGCATTTTTGTGCATATATACATAAATTCGCTTGATCCAGTACTTTCTTAATTTGAAAATCAGAGATGCTCATTTTAAAGAAAAAAAGAAACTTTTATTTAAAAAACAATGAAAAATACTACTAGAAAGGTCAGTGCTAATTCTCTGCAACCATACATTTTTTCTACATTTGTATGTTCTACTAAACACAGTAGTTACGTGACAGGTGATGTATCCTAACCAAAAGCAGTATTATCAGTACATTTACCATATCTCTTGCAAAGCTAAAGTGTGTTTATTTATAAAATTCAATTTCAACATGCACACAGATAATTTATTAATACACAAAAAATAAATGTTGGAACTGCTGCCATTGCTTTACCCTAAGCAGATATTCAGGATTGGATCTGAGCACAGTAAGGGGAATCTATACAAAGACAGAAGGGCAATAAATACAGCCTTGACAGTAATCACACCAATGCCAAAGATGCTAATACTATGTGAAATTACAGTGGTCAACCATGAAATTTGTACTTCAATAAAATCACATCACTTCCCACTGTATTCCACATTGAACATGTGACCAAATAAGGACAGTGGTACAGAATTACTTTTATCCCAACTCAAAACATAACAACTCTTTCATTTGATACTTGTAGGAATGTGCTATGCATATGGGAGCTCATCCAGGGAAAAGTTACTTCATTTTTCAGATGAGTGCAATCTCAAAAGAATAAACCTGCCTAGAATACAAAAACTTACTTTCAATGAAGTTTGATGAACTGAAAAATTGAATAACTGGATTTCTGTCTTAGTTTTATCTCTAGGTTCTTTT
The DNA here is from genome assembly GCA_013399695.1 of Formicarius rufipectus. Classification (NCBI taxonomy): domain Eukaryota; kingdom Metazoa; phylum Chordata; class Aves; order Passeriformes; family Formicariidae; genus Formicarius; species Formicarius rufipectus. The sequence goes on along the minus strand of VXAU01005056.1, from coordinate 461,327 downwards.
CTTTCTACACTTTGATAAAAAAATGTATTCTCTCTATATGTTAAAAGAAACAGTAGTTTGAAAGCAGTAAACTGAAAATTACAATCACTAACAATGTGTTCACTCTCTATAAGGCTACTGGAGGAGATCCTGTGATTCTGACAAACTGTATTCTAAAGCAAAAGACACATTTCAATAGCAGTAAAAGTAATTATTCAATCTATTATAGTATCTGGTAACTTAGCTGCTTTTCTGATAACAGACTTTGCTTCCATGACATTATACTAATGTTACTGATATTTCAAAAAAATCTTAGAGGATTAATTTTCCCAGCTGGTTTTAAAATATAGTGCAATAAATAGATTATAATAGATGCCTTTTTAACAAGCCATGCTACAGATATCATCCAAAATGTTCATATGCTTTAAGAAAACATACGGATTGTGTTTGAAGTAAGAAAATAAAAACAGACCACGGAAAACAAAAAATAAAAAACCAGCCATAGGTGAACAGCTGTCAGTATATAAAATGCAGAAGTGCTCTGCTCAAAAAAGAAGAAAAATACAATAGAAAGCTCTCCCAAACAGAAGACATCTATTCAATATACAGCAGTTTAACTGTACACCAGCTTCCAGTACAGATCAGCATAACTGCAATAGCATTGTTTTGCTGTCCCTGAGATGCAACATCTCAGCACCATATTAATCAAGCCACAAGCTTTTGTTAATTTCCTGTTCTTCTCCCATCTAATTAAAAACATACCTCTCCCACTTTAAATTAACATGAATTCACCGTTATCAATTTTGACTGCAAACAACTAACTCCAGTATCAAAGGGCCTGATATTTAACTTAGTGGGAAGCTCGGCACAGAAGATGATCAAATTTAATTTCACTGGAGGAACAACTGAAATTAATAGATTCATTTCATCTTCAAATTTGCTTATGAGTCAAGTAATCAAAGAATCAGAAGACGCACAGGTTCTCTTGTCCATATACCCAAACCTGGCAATGGGGGCTACCTCTTAAAACTGCCTACCAGGATGCACTGCAAATTATTAGCAGGGGAGCTCTGAATCTGCAGGGTACTTGCACTAAATAAAACTGGAATTCTCTATGATCTGAGCACCAGTAAGCAGAGGATGCTACTCTGAGATGACCTGAAGAAAAGACTAGCTAGGGTCTGTATAGAAAATAATTTTTAATTAGACCAAGTGATACTACTGACACACTCAGAGTACAGGACTTTTTTTTCAGGTTTGGAACAGAAACAGCAAACTTCACAGCTAGTTTGAGAATACCAGCTTTCAGTTAAATTCAATCATGGTAAGAGCAAGACATTGGAGAAGGTGATCTTCTCTTGGGGACCAGCAGCAACTCACCACGATGTGCCAGGTGAAAAAAATCAGTAACTTTCACAGTACAAAGGGAAAAGGAAAAAGGTGGAAATCACCTGAAAAAGAGAATTCTGCTCAAAATAGTTTCACTGTGAAACTGTAACACAGGTATCTCTATCAGGGATGAGATTTTGTTGTTGAATAGATCTGTAAAACCTCTGGAGAGGATTTTAAAAAATGCAACTAGCATGTGGAAGTATTACTGAATTAAATTACAATTATATACCACAAAATTCTGACTCATGAACTGACTACCATAGTGGAATTCAGCAAAAATAAAGATATGCAGTGCTGTAACAACAGCCACTCCTAAAATAATTTCTGGCTTTAAGAACTGCCAAGCAGTTCAGTTTTGAAAACCAGACTCTGAAAACACTCTTTTATTTATGCAATTATAGCATCAATCAAATGAAATCCTAGAGAAAAAAAAATACTGTATAGTTAGACATAACTTGCCTATATAATTTATGACTTTAAACAAATTTAAGTTGTCTAAACAAATGACATAATTTTCAGGACAAATGAGATGCACATGCATAGGAAAGAATTTTTATTTTCTTTTTATTTTTTAGCCAGAGAAGTTGTGGATAAGCATTCCCACAGGTTAAAACCTATGCACAGAGAAACATTCATTTAGATTTTAAATTTGAGTTAGAGAAGATCAGCATGAAGTACTAATATATTAACTTGAAATTAAGAATTACAGAGCAACCCTTAAGTTTTTCAGAAGTTCCCACACATAAGAACTTGAAAATGTATTTAAACTCTGCTTGTGGTTGGATTAGAAGATCCTGGTTGTAAATTATATGTATGAGCACTGACATAATACACGAAAGGAATTCAAAGTGTCATCATGATTTCACCCCACCTGAACTGCAGTGCCTGCCTCCCATTACCCACAGCCACACACCGCCCTGTGCAACTGCACCCATGCTGCTGCTCAGATTTCTGGAAGTGTATCCCAGGGCTTTTACCACTCCACTAGCCTGAGTCATTCACAGAAATGTTTTGCAGCGTACAAGGAACTTGGCTGCTTGTCTCTGAATCACCCTATACCGCCAGCACATCTAACCAGCCGCTTCCCCTCTGTAGGCAGGTTGGCTGGTACTGACTACAGCTGGTAGAAACAATCACAGGCTTGTCCATGGACAGTAAATGGATCCACTGGGTTTTCTTCTGGCTGTAAACTCTCAAGAAAAAAGATGGAGCCAGTAGCAGTGTAACAGTAATTCTGATTTTGCAAAAGTAGCAGCAGATCTTGGACAACATTTATCCCATTTGATACTGATTTTCTGATTTATTTCCATTTCAGGGCAACTAGCTAAGAGCTGAGACTGCATCCTCATGCAGAAAAGGATGACTAGCAGTGCCTACAGAACATCTGCCTAAGAAGTAATGCGATATTGTGGGATAACCCCAGCCAGCAAATATTTCTTCTGCACCTGAAGTACTAGTCTTTGAAGGCAGTGCCCTAACAAATGATCCTGAGGCAACAGGGCAGCAAACGGATACCTGAGCTCCAAAGGGTACACTGTGTTACACAAGGTTTGGCGGAAAGTAGATATCTTACAGATATCTACTTTGTTGTACAGTCTGTAAAATCAGCAGTGTGTACTGCCAGAAGTCTGAAGTGATCCACCATCTACGTGTTTAGACAGAAAGCAGCTTTCTTGCTTCCAGTCTACAAGTATGGCAATGGGCCACCTGGGACCTGCCATTTTAGGGCATCTTCACCTATTGCTCAGAATGCCTGCCACAAGAAGGTTTAGTTATGAATTTGGTAGATAGATGGTGTCTGGTTGAAAACTAGATCTCAAAAGCTGTTTGATACCAACATGCCATCTGTCTTGTTCTGGCAGGTTGCAGCGTGTGCCATGCAAGACCAGACACAGGATTTCATTGCTTCAGAGGCCACTGTCATGAGGGCTGCTGAAGGGATTATGGGCAACAGACTGACTTCTAAATCTACACCTTTACACCACAGTGTAACAGACACATGAAAAGGTTCTAGAGAGGTTCACACAACACCATCACACTTGCTCTTGAACTGCTTCCAGGTTTTTCATTGCTTTACTGCAATGAAATCCCATCTAATGAATCCTACCCTCTCCAGAATTCCCGAAAATATTTTCAGAAATATTCCACTTCCATGTGCATTCCACAGATCTTTCTCCTAAAGGTTGTCACAGTGGTGGTACTACAGGATTTGGACCTGAGCGACACACCAGCAGGACAATTCTCTATGCAGCATCTGTATTCAAGACCTTTTAAAACACTGGCTATAAATGCACCACAGCATACAGAATGTTAAGTTCAGATGCTAAATAAATGCACATACAAATTACCAGATAAATTCCAGCCCATAAGAATGAAAGGATCAAAAGGGAAGAGTTATGAGTTTACTTTGGAAGATTAGTGTTTTAGAAAAAGAACTGTACAATTCTCATTGCAAAATGAAATAGTTGCTGCTTGAGTTAAAGCAGAACCCAAACTTTAACCTCAGCCCACAAAACTGATAAAAAGCATGTTCGAAAACAAAGCAAGGGTTGTTGTTCAATGAGAGAACAAAATTAATTTAAAAGGCATACAACTTTGACTTAGCTGCAATAGAGAGATTATCCACTGCTTAGACAGAGTGCAAGAATTTCAGATCAGGTTCCAATATTTGAGTATTTTGCTCAATACAGTCAAAACTAAATCTATTTTAATTTTTTTTCTGTTTACATAAAGCATAGATTAAGCAATTTTTCAATTTTAAGAATAAAGGAACTCTGTGAAATATAAAATCAGGGAGAATGGAAGAATACACAAAAAAATTTAATTTGAGAATATATAGAAAACAAGGGTGTTAAAATAGCATGTATAAAAGTTAGGTATCCATTAAAGCAGAGGCTCACGATAATGATTTTTTTTATATTTTCTTTTGTTTTAGGAACGTTTTATATTTGAAAGACTATACAAACCGTAGTTGCAGTAAAATATAGTATTCATAATGTAAATAACAGCAAAACTGCAACAGCAGGTATTTTCAATGTTTTGGAGCCTCAGACTTGAATCATTCCTTTGTAGACTGAGTGCACTGGTCTTTGAATCAGCAATCCCTGCATTTAGCTAAAGATCTGTTGAAGTTCATGCCTCAACAGTACAACTTTGAACAATTACCACAAACACGAACTCAAACTGCATTTTTCCCTTTAAGATTCTCAGAAACACATTTTGTAAAAGGCATCCTCTTCATTACTTTGGTCTTATCCTGATGATCAGAGTATCTGTGACAGAGACCCTTCAAGAATAGGTGGGAAAGAGGACTGTTTATTCCTATGTGGTCCAGTTACCCAAATACTACACAGGAATGCCCAAATTCAAATAACTATTTAAATGAAAATTGTTTAATTTTGGAAAACAATTATTAAATATACTCTTTTAAGGTAAAAACAATAAGAATGTTTCCTATGGCTTCAGAGTCACACCAAGTGAAGCAAATACTAAAATTGCCATTTGGTGGTAGCGGTACAAGATGAAGGCCAGATGCCAATCTGACAAATTAATTTTAAGAATAATCATGTCAAAGAATAATGTGAGAATTAAGTAAGATCTTTTAAGTGTAAAATTCTTATGATTTATTATTCTTGCCTTCATATAAAAGACAATACAATGCATGAAAGAGGCTACCAGATTTTCCTCATAAACTAAAGGGCAGGCAAAGCTGCTGCATAAGGTATTTTGGTTATTATTCTTACTGATTAGTGAAACAAAATTAATCCAATTCACATCCAGTAAAAACAACAAGACTTGATTAGATGTTCCTGATTTAAGTCCTGAAGCTTAGCAGCAAAAGAATTTTAAAGGAATGTAATACACTTGAAAAATGTTTGATCAATTCAGAGGTTTCATCATTCTGGCCTGCTTTGAGCAGCTAAACAGAACCTGATCATAACATTAGCTTGTTTGAGAACTATTCTCTACATAATTATGTCAAAAAAAAAAAAAGGATAGAGAATAAAACCACTATCAGCAGATGCTGCTGATTGTGCATTTACTCATTTGATATTACACTTTGAATAATACAAATTCAACTTCCACATAACTACAGCACCTACAGATCCTACACCTTCACCATTTAGCTTTAGTCAGGATTATATCACTCACTCTAATGCATGCTCTGAATATTCCCTGATGATGAGAATATTTTATCAGCAGAATTACTGTCAGCTTTATCCAAGATTTTTAGAGTTCAAACAAAAACAAAATCCAAAAAATATATCTGCATTTAAACATAAATATGCACAATGAAATGTCCTAAGACACATCAGACAGAGCAGTAGGATGCACTAAGGCATCAGTCAAAAATGTGTATTGGAACATCACAAAACTAGTGTGACAATATTTTTATATTTATTGTGTCAGCAGTGTAGAGCAGCAAAAACCAACCAGGAACAATATATCCTTTCAAAGACAGTACCAGAATTCATAGAGATACTTAACAAAGAGTTAGTAAGAATAGTGAATTCTATGCTGCTACAAAGAAATACTGCAGTAATTTTACCTCTGAGTTCAAAATTACAATGTAGAGGAAAATACTGAAAGATTCTCTAGTATAAGAATAAATGAATGAACCAAGAACACTAATTTAAAAAGATGCCAAAAACAAAAAAAAATTATGAGCTGAAAATAGATTGACGGATTTCACAACAGGGTGAACGGCAAAGCTAATGCTCATAATTTACAACCATTTATTCCTTGCACTTCATTATTACAGAAACAGCTTAAAGGTATTTTAAGACTTACTAAGAAAGTATTCAGTGGAACTGGTCAAAAAGAGAGGGAGATGTTTAAGACGTGAAAATGAACATATGATGAACTAACGATGAACCAATTAGTAACCTGGCTGCAGCCACAACATCCACTAGGAGTGCTGTGCAGCAAATGCATGGCTCTTCTCACAGGTCTTACAGTGCACTGTCGTGGTGCTCAGCTACCTCTACTCCACCCCCACAGACACAGAGCTGTGCTACTCCCACTTTGGTTTCCGAATTCAAATTACCATTGGGTCTGTGTGTCCTGCTTAGACTGCACAAAAGCAGAGGTAAAATCATTGCTGATGCTCTTACTATATTACAAGATAAAAAAAGTAACATTTCTTAAATTTAAAGAATTAAGGGTCACTATTGCAGTTGGACTAAAAGACCTTGTAGATCCCTTCCAACTGTTTTAAACTACTCTATGTATCACTTACATTTTTTCTCGCAGTTGGACTTAAATGTGGACTATCTTCAAAGCTAGCATTTATACAGCCACCTTTATGAACTACCATAAAAGCACCATTAGACTATACAAGCATAGTGTCAAGTTGAGTAGTATAAAAGGTACTTTGGCTTAAAAATTAGTTTAACAACTTATAAATGTCTTCAACATTTATTGGTTGTGACAGAGAAGCCATAATGAAAACAACACAATGGAAATAAAGACAAGTTTCTTCTTTCTCTGAGAAACATGGTATCATGGGCTAAGTATCATGGGCCAAGTGCTCTCATGACAGAAAGTATGTACTTAACAAATACTTTGAAAGAAAAATATAAAAATATCACAGTAACATAAGATGTATCCTCCACAGAGATGCTGCAATATCAAAGAAACAAGCAGTTGGAAACATACACCAGGTGAAAGCTGTGGGAACCTCTCCAAGTGTCTGCCAATGCAGGTAGCCACAGTCATCTGGAGAGTTTTCATGGATAAAACAACAACACATAACATGCAGAGAAAACACAGACAGCTTTCCTAATATGTGTTTATTGTTTATTTTGAGGGGGATTAGTGTATGTTCTTTGTTTCTTTCCCCAGACGTAAGTCTTTTCTCCAAGCTCACTGGTGAGTATGTACTATATATATAGAAGATGTCAAATTAGCATTTCTCATGTAGGGTTAAACTACAACCTAGGAAGCCAGACTGAGAAAAGGAAAGCCTGTAATTATAGGAATAAAATAAAATCACTGCCATACTGGTTGTTTGTTTGTTTCAGAAGGGAACTAATTCAGTTCTTTTCTTCTGTAAACTACTTTCTCTTCTAGCTTGGAAAAAGTAAAACCAAACTCCCTCCCTAAAATAGCAGCAACCTTCTTAATTTCCAGTCTAGTACAATACCTGTTTGGTAAAGTGCAATTACCACAGCTAAATTTACTAAGTAAAGAAAAGGATCCTGTGATGAGCTTACAAAATTAAATTAAAGAAGTTATTTCTCATTTTAGAAAACAATTTCCAAATTTTAAAAGGCAATTTTTAGAGGTATCTTTCAATGCAAACATCTAATTATGCACATTACCAGGAAACTTTCAAAAGGGTTGTAACAGTAGGCATCCTTAACAAGTTCATTTTTCTCATGAGGAAGCTGATAGGAAGCTAAAGGAAATTTATATAACTATTTTTATATGGGATTAACATGAATTTACAACTTCCCATCATAGCAAGTAATGTTTCTGATGTTACTATATCATGCCAGTTTTTGTTTTAAGAAAATATTGCTACTACTCAGCTATTCTTAGCAAGGTTTCTGGAATCACAAAGATTGTGCCAGAAGCACAACTCAAAGGATGCTTAGAGACATTTTAAAAGGAAAAAGAGAAACACTCCGCAAAACCCAGGTCCATATCATCAAAGGCCTTCCACTGACACACAGAACACATCAAATGGACAGTCACAGACTTTCCGTGGCTACACCAATGACTGAAGGACCTTGACATCTCTGGTACCTTGGGCGACCTCACCACTGCAAAAGAGCCACGACTGTCATGCATTAAATGGTAAGGTTACACAAAAGCAGCAGTTTAGCTGGGAAAACATGTAACTCACTGAGCTAGTTACTTGTCAGGTCAAAGGGAAAGTTTGTGTATATGCCCAACTGTGACAGAAAAGGCATTCATCAAACTAAATACTTTTCTTGACAGTACAAACACAGCAAATATTAAGAAAATGTATTATTCTTTGTGATTATAACTGGTCAAAAGTGGTGTTACCTGTATTGTGTAGAAAATTAAAGCTCTTAGCATACATTTAAAATACTTCCAGAACAAATAATTAGTATTTCAAACAAGCAACCAAAAAAACCCCACAACTTTTTTTGCCAGTTAAAAAGTAGTTTCTACAAAATTCTAATATTTTTCTTCATAATACCATGTGGTTTGAGCAGTCACGTGCCGTACATAATACATCGTTCACTGTTTAAATCCTACTGTACATCTTCCTTGATGAACTATTAAAACAGCTTCCTCTGCTATATCCTGGGGGAAGAAAGTCAACAGACATGTATTGCTCATGTGCAGGTCAATCTTCATAAATTCCCATAGGCAATTACTATAGTAAAAAGCAAAATTCACCTGTATATATCACTCAGCAAATGCTAATGCATCTTTCCAGGAAATACAGTGGTGAACCTAAATTTAAGCTTACTAGAAGTTCTTCAATTTTTGCTAGTCCTATACGAAAAGGTAAACCTCACTAAGAAAAAAACACAGGCGTATGAACAAACTGGAACATTTTAAAAATTACCAGAAAGCAAAGAAGTTATTGACAGAATAAACATACAATTGTATAACAATATACAAAATTTCCATTTGAGAAAATCCTAAAATCCCTGTAGATTATAGCAATCAACAAAATATGCATGAGTCTCAGCTCCTGCAAATGACCTTAAGTATACATATCCACTTATATAAAGGATTCATAATAGAAAGCAGAACAAACCACCAAATCATTCATCGGGACACTGCTGCTTAGATTACCTAACATTCAGATACAGGAACTTTAATTTCTTTGGTGAAATTATTTCTAGAGCTATACATCAGTATGGAAAAACTAATCTGCAAACCTTTTAGGAAAACCAGCAAAAACATATTTCAAGCTGAATTATTGCTTGAACTGTACGGTCTTACAACAAATTTCATGGGCTTAACCACCAAGAACGTGTTTCCTCGCAAACAGCTAGCACCTTAATATCTCAATTTTTTATTTCTTCATTTCAAAAATAACATTAATAAACATTTTATTAGTATGATGTAGCAGTTATATATAGATAGATAGATATCAATCATCATTTTTTTATCATTTCTTATTGTTTTACCACTTCTTAAGAGCCTATCTGGTTTATGAAATTTCCATTGTTTCTATTACCTCTCTATTCAGTTTATTCCAATAGTCATGATTTAACCAGGCTAACAGACACAAACCACACAAACTACTATGTTGCCTGTTGGCATTCACTGCTACCCTCAAAAGCTGTTCTAAGATACACATCTATCTAAATGGAAATGCTGGTCTGCTTAATAAAACTCTGAGGTTCAAGAGAGAATTTACAGTCCTGAGACAGCAAAATTATTATGTAGCTTAAAGAAAAGCACTCGGCACATTATCAAGAACTGCTGAGAAATCAAAACTGAAAATACTTTGTTTCTGTCTTTCAGATGTATTTAAATGACAGACTGGAGGAGCCTGTGTAATTTAGCCTTAGAAGAGAAATCTGTTCTATGACACAGGAGTTTAAGCCATAGAGAGATTAGTGGAATACACCAGACTGCAGAGAAGAGGGCAGGGACATGTCTAAGTCAAAAGACATAAAACAATAGACTACACAAACTATTAGACCAACCTTAACAGAGATTTCAACATCTACGACTTGCCTCAGTATAACTCCCTTCTTCCTACCTCAAATACAATTGCTTTAAGTACTTATTTATCCCTTCAACTTTTTACAGCCTCACAAGTGAACTGCTGTAGTTCTGCTTAGACTAAATCCTGCTGTAAGCAACTGTTTTCTATAATTGCTTTTGTTTAGTTCAAGTCATTTAGGAATCAGTGTAAGCTAAATTAACAAAGAGTTATACAAGTTTGTGTTCAAGTAAACACAGGATAGCTACACTGCTGTAATAAGTTATCTTGTAAAAAATGAAAGTACTTATTTCCATTTGGCTTTCACAGGATTAATACACTTGCTACATAAAAGCTGGTCTAAACAGTCATAAGGCCTTTTAATGAATTGTGTCTTTGTCATGAGCTTTAGCAGATTATACTAGAAAGGGTGTTTGCAGTCCTTTCCTAACATGAAACTTTCCAAGTTAGTGATTTTGCTATCCAAAAACTAACTTAAAACTAATATTTTCCTCAGATTTTAAGAAATCTCCCTTAACCTGAACACTTCAAATGCAATTCATTCCTTCTCTAAAAGTACATAGTAAAAATTAACACTTCTCTTTCTGTTCCTTCCTTGTGGTGCCACTGCTACCTGTACTGAAGTTAAGGTTTAAATGGGAGTTAGGGTCAACCTTGTCAACAATATAGGTCAGATAGCAAGAAAATAAAACAACTATGAAAATAAAACATGTAATTCTTGCTTTGTGTACTGGACTAGGTGACTAGCACAGCCCCTTCCAAAGCAAATGATTCCAGAATTTTTACATGACAGTTTAGCATTCTACCTTACAAATCTCAGCTGAACAGTGAACCAAGAAGTTGTCAAGTGTACACAATGTAGATCTATTGGAAATAGGAGGTATTCTAGACACAAGAATTGCAAATCCTGCGTATGGAATGGAGCTTTGCTTTCCTAAAGGCAATGGCTCTGAAAAAAACAAAGATAGAACACTAGAACTAAATATTTTCTATGACCTTTTAGGAGGTGGTAGTGGCAAAAAAGGAGGTGGCAAAAAACTGGTTCTACCACATACATCGTTCATGACACCCATATTGTATGATCATATTTTTAAAGATACAAACAAACCAAAGGGCATGCAAAGAGAGCTGTAGAACTGTTCCAGGCTTTTACAGCGAGACCCAGAGAAAGAGATTTAGATCAGAACTGTGTAACTTTAGTTCAATAAAGTGGAATTGGGAGGAGACCTGACTGTAGTAGATAAGTAAGCATATCCAACAGGGGAAATAGATTTTTAAATACTTTAATCCAGCAGGAAAATGCGTAACAAGAACAAACAGTTGGCCTTGATGACAACCAACCAAAAATGTCACCCTTCTTTGACTTAAGATCTTGTCACTGACCACTGAAAAAAGCTGTGCATGTGGATTATCATTCTAAGGCAGCTTCTGAAGGTTGTACACTAGCACTGCTGACTTCCAGATGCTGAATTTACCATAGAATCAATAAGCAAATTACATCCTAAAAGAATGGCAGACCAGCTAAAGGTCTCCACTGACATTAGGCTTTGCAATTCTGTGAGCTGTCTTATTTTCCCAAACAACATGCTCTTATTGCCTCCCTGTTTTAAAATTTGATGTGCCATCATTCATGCAATCACCTTTTTTTTTCCTCTAAAGATTTCTGAAATATTTCTGGAAATTATTCCATCGATGTTCAGTTAAATGCACCTCTTTTCTCACCGCCTTTGCTGCTTCTGTCCTACTAGTTACACCAGCCAACACCACCCATGTCTATTTTCAAGTGACGTGTAAGTCCTTCAGTTTGACTGGACCCCTCCTCTGTCAAATCCCCTTCCCTCACAGTACCTATGGCAAGGTGCATCCTGTTAAGAGCCATTTTTTGCCCCACTCCCAGCGGACATAGAGGACAACTGATTATTTTCTCCTTACAGTAATGATTATCTACAGGCAGGTTAGCATGTAGCTCCTGAACATTTCTCTAATGAAAGTGCTCAAAGCTGAGCCATCAACAACGACAGGGCTCAGAGGACTACACTGTACCACTTTTACATACAAGCTATTTAATTCTGCCTCCCAGTAAATAAGCAAATATATCATCACAACCTGGCATACTCACCAGTAGAGAGCTATGTGATGCACCGTAACCAACAAGTGCTTTTTTTCAGGCTGTTTTCTCACCAGTCCTCCCACGCTGACATAAAAAGTGGCAACATTTTCTGCCCAGTAGAATCAGAAAACTGTTACCTTCATGACTCCATCAATTCTGATACTGTACCTAATGAGAAATATGTACCTACTGAGAAATAAAATATTGTAATACTAACCTTATTCAACCATCAAACAAGTATTTGTAACTTCTATTCATTGTGGTTGGCAAAAGTAATGAAACGAGTAATTATGTTTCCCTTCATAGAAAAATGTAGTGAATTTCCAAACTCTGCATATATTGTTTTATTTTGTTTGTGACACCCAGCACACTTGCAGTGTTTTAATTTTCAATCCTACCAGAGAGAGACTAAATATGCAGGAAAACAGTCTGCAAGGGTCTGCTGCAAGTCAAACGAAACATAAAACTTCCATTTTCACACGGCTCATGAAAAGTGCAAAGAAAACAACTATGTTTTTTTAAAAGACATAACATTTTATATGTGAGAAGTATTTTTAAAATAACATATTTTTGGAAAAGGGAGCATGTCAAACACCAAATCTCTGCAGAAAATTTTGGAGAAAATTATTTCATATTTCTGTGGCTAAAATGCTTAGGAATTTATATTACATTTATCCAAATGTTTTGGCTGATCAGGTAATAGCTTTTGAATAAATTATATCCTCAAACTAAAAAGTATCAACTTTTCATACAAAAGCTGATCTAAATTTGTTCTTTTCAAATCAAATATCTCCACACAAAACAAAAAGAGTCGTGTTTTGCCTATGTTCAAACAAAATCTGTTTTTTGAAGGATTTGGCTCTTTCTTTTGCACACACACACACAAAAAAAAAACAAACCAAAACAAACAAAAAAAACACAAACCCCCCCCCCCAAAAAAAACCAAAAACACAACAAAACAAAAAAATTCTCCTATTCTGGGGGGTTGGGAGCACACAGATATCCTAGGTGTCAACACACTAGTTATTCTAGTTCTATTACAGTGTTATCTCTGCAAACAAGAATTCTAAATATACCTGCATTTTTTCCTGTTTTCTTTTTTAGAGTAATTCACTCTATATATGGTTATGGAAAATATGTGAAGATTTTCCTTCCAAACACTAAGCTTGTATGCAAATCCGACACCATCTTCAAGACACCCAGTACCTGAAGCCAGCACCTCTTCTTCCTTTGTTGCGTTCAGTGCATACATTTGAACAGTTTGTTGATAGGAGGTTTTACATTCACAGATTCTGTACTTATGAGGTACACACAAACTATGTGATTTAATTTGATCCTATCTAGTTCATGGCAGTTACAGAACAGTATATTATGAAGACATAAAACCTAGAAGAAAATTCCACTCTTAAGGTTCATTTTCTCTGCCAAATTGAAGACGCTGTTGAACATAAATAATAACAAAACTATTTCATTGTGCTTTAAAGTATGACAACATAAATAAGTAGCTAAAATGTTATTCACATTTTCTCAGTCAAGTGTCTATAGTGACACAAATCTAGAACTCATTCTCAGCCAATATGGCAAAAGCATTCTTTTCTAACCACACTAACAATTTTTAAAATAGTTTTAAGTTCAAATTAGTTACTGCACTGGTTTCTTAATTTGAATTATTAATACCATAATGGCTTATTGTGGTTCTGATAACACTGTATTTTGTTTAATTTATCCATGAATAAAATTGACATTTTAAAGATCTCTGAAAAGATCTATCAAGCTTTTAACCTACAAATTCTACTGCGACCTTGTGTGGGTCAAGATTGTTGGGCACCTGAAAAAATAAACTTGGATATTTGGCACGTTTTGCTCTTCTGAGACTTGCAAAAGTCTCAACACAGTTCCAGTGGCTGCAGTCCCATAGTTGGAGGCAGAAGGAAATGGCAATGTTACCCACAAAAAGTCCACAAAAGAAAGTTCAGTTGAAAAAACCCCATGCAGTTTAATGGCTTTAGGTCATAGTTATTTTCAGGATCAAGTCCTAAAGACTAACAATTCTTTTGAATTCCAACCTGAAACTTTTAGAAACTCAGAAGAGTAATTTATTTGAAAAAAAATTTAAAAGAATTTTTAGAGTAAGTCATGCATATCATTTATGGTACTTCAATAACGACTCTGCTTTTAAAAGGAAATATCCATTCAAGAAATTTTTGCTTCGTTTCTCCGAAGAGTTTGTCAGCGTAAGTCTAACAACCAAATACAGGTGAACAGCTTCAGATCAAATCTCCTCCAAAGCTAACAGTCACATAGTTTTTCCAGACTGAGAATTCTTTTTTCACCTGAAAGAAAAATGCTCTAAGAAGACACCACTCCTGCCTGTGGATGAGGGTGAAGAGAGGAGATCTAATGCAACAGCATCAGATCTATCTCTTTTCTAGAAGATCTCAACTTACAAAGAAACACAAAAATATGCATGAAATCTACTGTACCAAGCTGACAGAAACTGTCGGATAAAAATATGTAATTGCTGAACAATTGTGCAAAGCCTTTAAGCACAAGAAGAAAGTAAAGGTACCATTAGCATCAAGTTGTATTTCTAGTTCTTTCATTGTTGCTTTGTAATATTTTTAATTGGTGCTTGATAAATCTCACTGGCAAATTTCTTCAGTATTATTAAAATGTGTACCTTTTTTTACATAATTATTTCTAAAGCAAATACTTACACATTAGAAAACTATGTCAATATGAAGCCCCTTAAATAAAAACTAAACCAATTATGTCCTATCAAAAATCCTCATACTAGCTTACTTTTTAGAAAAATATTTACACCATTCTATCTCCAACCAAAGCTAAAAACATTACAAAACAGCCTAACAAAGGCAGGGTCTGAACTGAAATTACCTAAAATCATTTTCTATCCCTTTCTTGTACTACTACTAGGTATCTGAGATTTGTTATCACTGACTGAATAATGAGATTAAAACCGCCAATATTTTGCAATTAATACAGATACACTTGCTATCAGGGTACTTTTTTTCCTGTGCTTTTAAATCAGTGACATGAAAATAAACAGCGTTGACAACCAAGACAACCTTGCTTTTGGAAGGGGATGGTATCACTTTGAATGGCGAATGTTTGTCATAGCCTTTAGCTAACAGCCAGATTAGGGCAATGGGAGGGTTACCACATAAAAGACATTCCTTTCACTGAGTAAAAGTTAAACAAGATAGTTAAAAAAAAAGCCAATACAGATGCTTCTTTATGACCAATTAGTAGCAAAACATTGCTTTTGCATGCTGATATGCACTCATGTCATTCAGAAAGGGAAATAAAAATTAACTGCCTTGAGCATACACAAATTGTTTGCAAGCTATAAACTTGTATACTGAAGATCCAGGAAGAAAAGCTCGCTAAAGAAAAAATGCAGCAGTGATTTGACATTCAAAAACATGTGCTTAACTTGTAACATTTGAGTCATTCCCTTTAGGGAAAAACAAACAAACAACTACCTGTTTCTAGTACTGACATTCACATTTTGTCAGCATTTTTCATAACAGGCACTTCTTTTTTGTGAAATAAGAAACAAAGGAATGTTCTGCAACATAACTTACTATTGAAATTGTTGCAATGCGAATCAAATAAATGCAAAGCACTTTACTTAAATTACTTAAAATATTTAAAATATTTATACTACATTCCATTTCAGACAAGTAGAAATACAAAATACACACTTAAGACATTATTTCACACTGTTTACATTAAAGCCTTACTTCATTTTCCACCTAGAAACAGCTTTGTGTCCTTAAAGCACAGTTATCAAATGCAGCCATTATAGAGCTAACATTAGATTAGAAAACTGTCACTTAATTTACTTCTAACTATGGAAATAAAACTATTACTTTGACTACCTACATATAATCAGAACTGTGTGCTATGGGCCACAGAAAGACAAATCTTACCAGCAAATGTGCCTTCCATTGAACCTCAGATTCCTCCTAAAATGCCAGAAGAGCAGGTACTTCCAGTACCACAAAAAGTCTGCACACTGCACTTGTCCAAACTAACAGTCAGGCAACAGCTGCTCAGTTTAAAGCTACAAACTGTGGCAAAATGCATAACTGACATGCCTTGTGTAAGCCATGAAGAAGACATGCATTTGGCTGGCTCACTGAAAGGTCAGGTTACCCACCTTCCCAGATAAAAGCTGAAACACTAGGATTCGAATGGAAGGAAGTTTAGAAATTAAGGATGAGTGTACATCCTGCTAAGACTAAAAGCATTTGATTTTGACAGCAAAGTTATAAACAAGAATGAATTTAATTCTGCTGGATTTTTGTCTTTAAATATATTAAGAAATAAGTTAGCCTACACCCAAGCTTTTGAACAAGTTATATTTATATCAATGTTGTTTAAACAGGCCAAAAGTAATAAACTGAATAACTTTTGTTTTAGGAAACTTCAGCTGAAGCATTACAAAAACCATGACACTGGTTACTTTATTAGCAAATGCCCTACCTTTACAGCTATTATGCTCTCTGCACTAGTGACTCTAATAAAAGGCAATAGCATTAGCTTTAATGGGACAATGGGCTATGACATAGGCAACCATCCAAAAAACTTGGAGAGGCAAAAAAGAAAAACTCCCTGAGGGTTCCAGAAGTGTGATTAACCGTAAAGAAATTACAATTAGGGGGAATTAAAAAGACAGCACAGTCTTCAGACTGCATCTATTTTCATTAAGTAAGTAGACACCAAAACTCTGCCTTGATCCTTCAGTCATTATAGGGCTCTGGCATTTTTATCACTTCCTTTCTTCCTTCTAACCTTAGCCACTTTACATCACTTTTACAAGCAGCAGGACAACATCAGTGAAAAGTTAGTTATGAAATTTGCTGGAGTACACGAGACTAAAAAACAATATACTGCCACAAGAAAGCTTTCTCCATTTCCCCAGGAAGTCTGAGAGCAATCCGTGCAGAACTGGAATGTGAGCAGTACACTCAGAGACACTTTGTTTATACGGTGAACATACATCTTGTCGGAAAAATCTCTACTGGAGGAATGATCATGGAACCTGGCCAACATACCACTATTTTTTCATTGACAATATAAGCATATTCTTTCTTAATTGGAAGAATGATCATTTAGTGTTGCTTCTAACTCCCAGCTGAAAACTAGTACGCTTAGATTTCCAAAAAACTCCTGCTAAAAATGATAATGTAAGGACACCCATGGGGATATAGTATCAAACTCCTAAATTAATTTCATAATTATCAATTTTAGTAATGCTATCTCACTACAAAAACACAAATAAACCATCCAATTAAACATTTCTCATCATTATAGAGTCAATACTAAAGAATTTTTCACTAATTATAAAAGCAAATATCTGAAAACCTAAGGGAAAAAGTCAGAATGTTTTCAATTCTGCAAAGGAAACTGTACAGTGTATCTTAGAATCCAACCAAAGAAATGTGTCTGGAGAGAAATAAAACAGCATTATCCTACTAAAGTTGATTTTTCTCTTTGTTTCTCCTAGAAACAAAACTTCAAGGGAATCTTTAGAGATGACTATTGAGTCATCTTACGTTTGAGTCCTTGGGGTTCTTTGCTCATGACTGACATGCTAACATAAACATACTGAAAAAGTTCCTTTGTACACTTTAAAAGTTCCCATGGTCACTACTTTTACAAGGTCCATTCAAACAAATGTTCAGACCTTTAAAATAATAAACAATAATAAGCAGTTCAGGGATTAAATATCTGCATTTAGAATCCCATATAATTTTTTCTAAAGACTAATTAGTTCTCATTACAAAAAAAAAATAAATCTGATTTTAAAATACATAGTATTACTGGAACTGAAATCTATACAAGATCATCAGAAATTCTGCTCTGTTTCTTAACAGCTGAGCGCTACACACAAGTTTGGATATCCAGATCCATACGGACACACACTTTCCTGTATCTTGACTGTGATACCACCTCTTAAAGTCCAAAGGAGCAATTTTACAGATGAAAATATTTTTAATTATTTTACTTAAATTACTTAACACTGGTTAATTTAAGTCTATTGCCTGGTTCTGTTGTGTCCATCTTGCAGCAATACACCACACTGAACCCAGAAAGAGGACTATAAGGGCAAGACAAGCTACACTGGCAGAACTTCTTTGTCCCTGTAATGTAATAAACACATTGAATTCAAGGACGGTTTTGTTAAATTGATGTCAGCAAGAATCCTCCTTAAGTCGTTTTCCTACCACCATCGTGACCAATCTGGCTGCAACCAGGCCTGGCCAGACAGTGACAGGTCCAGGAGACTGGTCACAGTGACCTTTCCCTTCTGTCAGTTTACAGAAACAATCATCACAGCCAGCTCCAGATAGTCCCAAATGTCCCTAAACTTACAGCTGCCCTCCAAACTCTTTCTCCTCCATCCTGCCATCTCAGACTTGATCTGTGATTCCTGCCATGTCCTTCTTCATTCTCTTCCTAACCAGGTGACCCGCACTTGTTCCTGCTCTTCTTGACCTCCATTCTGAACGCAACACAGCAGGCATGAAATCCTTGTCTCCTGACTCACACCCTTGCCTCAGGCCACGTTATGTATATACTGTCTGATCTATCTCCTGTATTTGATTTCCTCTCCCAGAGAGAGACTGACTCATATTCTAACCACAGACTCCCAGCCTAAGACATATTTTGTCTTTTCAGGTCTTAATTTCAGCTCATTTGGATTTATCCCTCACTCTAGATGGTCTTAGCCTTTGGGCCCAAACACACATAGACCAGATAAAGCATGTGTACATCAAGCTTGTTATCATTCATGACTCTGACATACAGCAATCTGACAACTGCCCCAACTTCAGGGATCCTGGAATTTCCCCCCATACTGTAACAATACACCTTGTGCAAAGGGTATAAAAAACAGCAGTGGGAAAAGCCACAGAGACTTGGGTACTTGTTTGCTGCCCAGTCTTTGCAGATGGCAAAGTCTGATTACAGAAAAAGGGTGATCTCTAAATTCTGTGGTATGAATGGAGTAGGTTTTTAAAGATTAATGCAGTCTGCCTCCAAGTTCACGACAAATTAGTTTCCTTCCATTATTGGCCAAAAACTGCTGTCAAGTATTTAACAAGTACTGTTGAGCTTAAAACAATGATCAAAGTTGCACTTTGATTTATATCACAGAAAGTGGCACCAGACTTGAACATATTTGAAAGATGCTAAAGTGAAAAGAATACTGATACAAAATGATTGCAGCCTTCCCCATCCTCAGACACCTCCTTCTACTTCCCTTTCCTTTTTCTTAGATTACAAACATGAGTTATTGGAGAAGGGGGAAGGGAAGAGTACAAGTTTCCAATGATGACTCTAGATTTAAGTATCAAATGTAAACTACAAACATTTTCACATACTCTAGTTTCTTCTTTAAGATTAAGAAAGACACATCCTTTATTCACTCTCTGCATAAAAATATCAACACTACATAAACTGTGACAATGACTGGCCCTTCAAATATAATTCCAATGAAAGTTTTGGACCGCTCACAACTATGAGCAAACTACTGTAGTGATCAATTTGTAAGAAACAGAACAGGCTGAGAAACAGGATTTCCTTTCTACAGAAAAAAACCCCCACCTGGTTTCAATCCAGATCCCATTGAAAGACACTCTCAAAACTTGTTAACCAAAAATTCTAAGTTACATACAGAGGTACTAAAACAGTGCAGCCTAAATGTCTTCAGCATTCATATGTGAAAATTATGTTCTCTGTAGTAACAAAGATGCTGACAAGGATGTGAATGTCACTGCCCAGCTGTGGGAACTCTGAGCATCTGTGGTTCCCGGGAGTCCACTCTCAGACTGCCCCTGTGCTACCAGGACCAGAGTCACAGCTCCTCAGTCGGGAGCCTGACAGCCCTCCAAGCCAGCTGAGAGTAGGGCTTCCAGGCTCACTGCTCCAGGCCCAAGAGATGAGTCTCCTACACAGCAGGCCCTACATCAGTTTTTAAAAGATTCTTAACCTCATATGCATGTGACCGGGAATTCTGGCTTACGAGGTCTGGTATGTTTGGAAGCCTTCTGTGGAACTAACAGTGGCTGATCTGCCCACAAAACCATGCAAGCCCTGGGGACTCAGAGCATTTAAGGTTCTTAGCTAAAGAGCAAAACCTTAGAAGAGCATTCCCTGGAGCTGGACTGCTTGTGACTGTAAGGTTCATTGCTCAGGTCACTAAGTAATTCCTAAAGGACTGAACACAAAGAACTCACAATGTGCTCAGTGCCAGGGAGGCATAAACCCAGGAGGGCATCCCAGTATTAGGGACTTGCTGTTAGCAGGACCCTTATTTACAGGGCAAATACTACATATAAGCTGTAACTACAGAGAGGATAAAGTAACGGGCTCCTCTTTAAACAGACAGTGCAAGTGAGTGCTGAACTCCAGAAACTGCTCACATTTTGAAAGAAAAGCAGAAGAATGTTGTCAGGTCCAGAAGAGGCCCTCCAAACACAAGTATAACAGCCCTTGAGATCTTTTCAAGACTGGATGATACAGACTGGTTTCATTAAACAAATTGCAGGAAGGGCATCTGGAGTTACAGTGTCTGTCTTTCCAAGAAGTCATTACATGTAATAGAGTTCTGCTTTCACAGAAAGGGCTGAAGATCTGCCTGAAGTAGTAAATTAATTGTATATTTTGCTTTGCTTGCACACACAACTTTTGCTTTATCTATTAGGCTGTCTTCAACTCAATCTATGAATTTTTGCACTGTTACCCTCCTGATAATCTCCACCATCCCATTGTGGGGGAGTGAATGGCAGCATGGTGCTACCTACCAGGGTTAAACCACAACTACTAAACCACACCAGAATCAATATATTCCCTTTTCAATGCCTCCAAACAACTATTAATGAAGTGTTCCCATGACATTCTGTATCCTGTGATAAATCCTCCATTGCAATTGATAACAGAGTTGTTATTGATATCAATTAGAAGTTCTTATGTTAGATGAGATTAGCTTATGGTTGAGGTCAAACCCAGCCATAAGAGAGGCTGCTGGATAGACAAAAATAACCTTCTTATCAATCTATATGGACAGGACAATTTCTTTCTTAATAGGTACATACATATGAATTATAAACGCAGCTCTGAATTCATAATACAGGTGAGTTCCTTGCTAATCTAATGGCTCAGCAACATCACCAAGTAACACTATAAATGTTTTCAGCAAGGACTCTGTCATTTCTCAGATATTTATTAAATTACCACAATATAACTGAACATGAACCTTGCACATCCAGAAAGTTTCAATATCCTAAAGCTGCACCCTATCTCTTCCTCAACAGAGACCAGTACAGCAAATCACACCTAGACTACCACTGTAACTACAACCTCTACTATCCACATAGGTTGTCGGTGAAATTGCAATTCAAGTTCAAAACTTTGGCTTTTTCTCTAATGTCTCACATCCTTTGGCTCAGCATTCAACACCAAAAGCATACACCACGTAGTACTGCCACCAGAGATCCCCAAGCTAGTGCAGAGTGTGCTGGTACACAGAGCACTCGTGCAGTCACTAGCCCAACCTCCATAAAAAGAAGCAGCCATACTAGCAGGTCGGGGAGCCTGAGCTAATTACTGCTGCTGCTTCCAGTTTTATAACTCAGTTCTGAAGCACGACTCAGTTCTTTTGACCTTGCTTTCTGAGCTGTCACAGGAATGTACATGTCTGTTTTTCTAAAGCACTCTCCAGCACAAATGAAAACTAAACAAAATAAAAAGGAAAACCCTACCAAAATAGGACACTGTACATGTACATATCTCTGTCTCTCACAGACAATGTGTGGAGGTGAAGATTAGTAACATTGCTCAACATACCACTGAAATTCACTCAGATGCTACAGTTTGCCATCTGTATCTGTCATTCTTAAAAGATGTTAGTGCCCCTCTCTGCCACTTGATTCACCTAAAGAGAGACTAATTAAAACTAGAAAGGGATAAAAACCTAATTGGGATAAGAAGAAGACAACCATACACAAGCATAAACTATACCATTATTTGTGAAAATGAGGTCACTATCCACACTAGTTATGCAACTACACTGATAATTCTGCACTGATTTTGTCATATTCCTGCAAAAGTTTAGGCAAACCATAATATCCACAAGCATCACTTCTATCACTGTATGACTGAAATACAACATCTTTTTGTTAGGGTATGTCAGATGATAAATCTCCAAATGCTTGAGTAACTTACAAAATATTCTAGGTATTAATTAAAAATTAATCAATAATGTAGGTACCATTCTGTACAAAACATCTTTTAATGCAATTGACTTGTACCAAGAATGCTTTTGTATGGTTAACTTCCAAAACTGATCAAACTAAATCACATAATGGTATTCTTATTCCATAGTAAGATCATCAGAATGGAAACTCAATATGCAACATCCACTCTTCAACAGGCATTTTCCAAATGCACAGCACTTATGCTATTTGAAATGATCCAATACTAGAAAGACGATGGAACCAGGAAAAGACCAATAAATGAGTAGTAAATTGTACATTCTTAGTCACACAGTGCTACACTGACAGCTAACTGTATAATGACAACAGTAACATCCAAGTAGACTATATACACTGTTCTTAAGTCCTGAACTAAGTCAGCACAGGAGCACTTGGTAAATGAGAATGACTACACACAGGAATACCCTAAATGGTTTAGGCATTAAATTTGGATGCAGGCAGAAAAGATGCCAACAAGAAAAAAAACTGGAAAGGTGTTTGTTTTGTAATAGGAATCTTTTCAGTTTAGCATGCATTTTTACTTTGTTAAACTAACACAGCAAGTCATTATGACACACAATGATTGCAAAGGAAAATATTTGAAAAGATGAAAACCATTTTTATCTGTTAACTTCATATATGAGTATATAA
This sequence comes from Formicarius rufipectus, assembly GCA_013399695.1. Classification (NCBI taxonomy): domain Eukaryota; kingdom Metazoa; phylum Chordata; class Aves; order Passeriformes; family Formicariidae; genus Formicarius; species Formicarius rufipectus. The sequence goes on along the minus strand of VXAU01005056.1, from coordinate 438,250 downwards.
ACTACAGTTTATACCATAATACTACATAGGATTATATATATATATACACACAATATAGTATTAATAATTTTGCAATTCACCCTATACTTAAAGTATATAAGGGTCAAAAAAGTAGATCTTTATTACCTTTAAGCATTGTTCTTCCAGTTGATCCTCCAAAGATATTTAAAAGACCACTTCTTGCTCCTAATGATGTAGTTGCTTCTAGTAAAGCACCAGTTATATAGTTAGAGAGTGCAGTCCTCTGCAGAGTGGCGCGATATTGACAGTACACATCTGTTACATGTGGTTTTACACAAAACCCATCACCTTTGCATCTACAGTCTGTAACAAACGTTGGGAGCTTCCTCAGAAGATGAGGAATATGCTCAAAAATATCTTCTCTTCCTTCCTCTTCTCTTACTGTACTGAAGATCTGTGAAGAATGCAAAAGCAAGTACTGTTAGTTCATTTCCTTAAGATAACACACAGAACATCAAAAAATTCCAAATGACCATAACTAGTCATAAAGTTCAACAATCTGCAATATCATGTATCCAAAACTGACTTGTAAGGATTTTGATTTGGGCTCCCAAACAGGACATTTAAATAAGATGTCATTTTGACTTTCAACCTATGGTTAAAAGCATTCTAATGAAAACCAGTTTTAAGGATAACCATTAGACTAAAAGAAAGGCCAGATTAACATACCTGGTCAACATTTAAAATAAAGAATAAACACAAAATTGTTTGTAAAACTATTAAAGCTACTGTACTTCCAGAGAAGTCTTAGAGATACCACGAGAAAAAGAAGATCAACTCAGGGTTGGCACTTTTTCTTGCTGAGTGGGGTGGGGTTTTACAAACAGAAATGTCTTGAAGCACTTTGAGCTCTCTTTCAATATGCTCTGCTCACACGTTCATTGCATTACTTCCAGCCTATGCGCAGGTCCTCTATCTAATATTGGTTTAGTACTCTTTTTGCAGTATTTGTGATAACACACTAATGAACTTCAGCCTGTGGCTTAGCAACAAAGTAATGTTTGCTTACTTAAAAGAGCCTAATGATCAAAGCAAGAATGTGGAAGAAATCTTTTCATTTAGTATACAAGGAGAGACTTGATTCTTTTCATTCTTGTACGCTGACTTACTGATTAACATTAATAATTTGTTTCAATCATCTGTGCTTAGTAATTACAATGTGCAAATTACCAAATTAAAAATTAACACAGGGAAAGGTCATTATAATTGTCACCAGACAGCTTTCATGAGGTTGCTCCCCATCAGTCCTTACATGTGCAGAAGAAATAAGCAGATGGCTTCATGACAATTTTTTGCAATTACTGCCTTTTTTCTTGTTGCCATCCTTCCACACACACAAATTACAGCTATCCATCAATATCGCAGAAACTGCATCCAGTCCTACAAAGCAAGCACACGTGCTCAGCCAAATGACAAGAAACTGTTTGCACAGTCTGTGCACACCATGTGTCAGAGGCATCGGTACCCTCACCACAGGGCACACACATGCAGCCCAGGAGGGAAGCGACTCCCAGCACAGGGATCTGCACAACCTTCCACTTGTGCCCCGAGACCGGCGCCAACTCGGCCATGGAACTGCGGAGGGTTCAAACACGCCGCTCCCATCTGGGATCTGACCCTCCGCTAACAGAAGCTGTGGACGACAGTGCAATTCTTTCATGCAGGTAAACAAATTGCAGAAAATCAAATATGATCCAATATATTCAAGAACATGTTTGTTATCTTAGCTTTAATTTCTGTATTAACCATTTTTGGGGAAAACAGTAAAATTCTGTAGTGAAAATAGAATTTATTTACCAGTAATGTAATTCACTGATTTGAAAAAGAACACTTACGTATTTATTAACGTAAAATAAAAAATGAAACTTTCACAAGGTGACTGTGTCTAGATAACTCAAATTCATTAAAATGTAGCTTCTGTGACAGCTTAGACAGTGAAATGCTGTGATATCTTTTTTTCCCCTTCTCTCTGCCAATTTTCCAAAATTTGTTTGGTCTGAGGTTTCTAGAAATATTACACCTCTGCTTAAACATCTTTATCTTCTCTTCTTTGGTACATGAGTTATATGGACACTTAGACTGTAAGAACACATGTCCACCTTTATTCAAAAAGAAAGTACTTTTGAAGTGGACTGGATATGTGCAGACCTTTTAATCAGGTAAGTGTCTGCAAGGGACAGCACCTTTTCAAAAGGTGTCCTGTGAAGTAGTAAACCTGCCTTAAGCCTGGATTATGAGTATGTCATGCAAAGCAGACACAATCAGTCTTTTTAGTTTGTTTAAAAAAAATATTTAGTTAATGAATATAATTTAACTTCTCAAAACTGCAGCTACCATCCAAAATATTTTTAAAATTGGGTTCTGCAACTTATAAAGGCATGTTCTGTTGCCTACACAACTAAAATTTCTCTCAGCTGCCAAAGCAAAGAAACCATTTGTTGACAGAAATAGGCGACAGTGTTTTGCTGGAGAGATTATACATAGAATAATGGTGTTAATCTCTTCTGTATAAAGTAGACTTCAGGGCACTAGCTGTCTCCAAAGACTGTGCACTTCACATAACATTTTCAAATTCTGTTTGTTTAGATGTGTTAAAGTTCTGAATGTGTTACCTCTGCTGCCCACAGAGGAGGTTACGAAAAAATATAGGCTTGCAATGTGTATAGTTATCAGGCACTGAAAAGAAGTGAAATCGTCAGAATAGCAACATATCCCTCAGGTAACTGATAGGGGAAATCACATTTCAGAAAGATTGCACCAGACAATTGGGGAAACTTAATCTTACCAGGGAGACAAAGAAGTTTATTCCAAGCCAGGGCTTACAGTTCACCCTGGCAGATGGAGTTATATTGATCTGTATCACTACAAAGAATGACTAACGTAATTAAACATGAATGTGAACCAAAGAGAGTGAAATACAGCTCCAAACTCACAGAAGGCAAAAAGAGCAGAGTCCCCAGGGCATATCAATCCTGATTCACTTTTGCCTTACACCTGCAGTCTGATGCTGTCTTGTCCCACCTACTCCATATCAAGCGGTAACGCACAAGAAACTCGGGACAGTATCTGAATCTAAAAACGTTGCAATATTAAACATACTGTAATGAACATATGTGTAAATCATAACATTTAGATGCAATTAGTGCCTCAAGATTTACTGTAGGCAATAAAAACACACATTCTAACACGTCTTCTTTTATCTTTTTTTTTTTTCCCCNTGCAACATACCATTTTTCAGACTACTAAGGAAAAAAAACCATATCCTCCAACTCAAAAATGAAAATTAGCATTAAAGATTAAATTCAGGCAGAATTCCATCCTTGGAGCTTTACAACGAAGTCCAGATTTGGAAAATAAATGGAAAAACAATAGATTTTTTCAGCTCTTAATAATGCATGCAATAAATCATCAAAACACTAAAAAACCCCTCAGTTTTGCTTCTAGTAACTTAAAATGGTATCTGCAAGTTAACTTATTGATAACCTTCAGGCAATAAAACTTTCTCACAGTGACAACAGATATATTTTGTCAAGATATTAAAAATATCTTTAAAAATAACTGCAAGAAAAGTAACTTGTGCTGGTCTTGAAACTATTACGTATTTTTCTCTTGCTATCTTATTTTCTGTTTAATCATCACTGTAATTGCAAATTGCAGTATGTTCTTTTCTCCATACACTACTATAGGTTTTCTATGTAGAAATGGCAGAAACCTAAACACTGTAGTCAGTTATTGCCATATGGTTTAGGACAGATATTCCCCCAAAAATCTGTCTGGAGGTCACAGGTGCTACTGTATTGGAAATAGCAGTTCATAAAAAAATAATTGTTCTGATTTCTTATTTAAACTTACATGCATCTCTTATTGTAATTTTCGTTTCTCTTTCCATATTTTTTCTCTCTCAGGTATTTAGCTTAGAACTTGGAGGCACATTATCATACTGTGAAACATCAAGCAGCTTCTTAGTGCATATGAAACCCAAACCCCGGAATTTTTCCCACCAAAAATTCCCATTATAAGGAAGGAGGTAATTTCTCTAACTTTATCATAATAACAAAGAATACATGTATCGAAAAAGTTCACTGTAAAGAATAGTCATGAAAAATTAGGCTTATGGCTACCACACTATAAGACAAAATAGGGTGTAATGGGGCTTTAATACTTTACAGCATCTGTACAAACTCTCTCTAAAACATCTGTTAACATATCCTGAATGACCAAAATTAAATCCTGAAATGCAGGAGGTGTGTATGTATGTTCAGTTGGCACTACACATTTCAGTCTGATTTCCTGGCTGTTCACCAACAGTGTTTCTAGGATGGAGGGCTGCTGACAGCCCATGCACAGCTCTCCTGCAACACAAAACCTTCATCTGTTGCATGCTTTTAAAGCAATTTTAAATGTCTGTAAACCAGAAGAGTGTATTAACAAATAATACATTTCAGGACAGTGTGTTTTGAAGATTATTGCAATATATCCTTTGAAAACACAGAACATTTTACAGAACATGCAGGTCTAAACACAATTAGCATAACAGGAAATGCTGCTCTTTCCAAATTTGTTCTGCTCCAAGAAAAATTACATTAAAATGAGGAAATTCTGATGATTTTTCATTTTGGCACTGCAGATTTTTCAGTAGAAAACCCTTACTAATACCAAATGAACAACCAAATGAAGCCAACAATGATCTATCTCTTGGAAGACATGAAAAAGGACCATTCCAATTGCTTTTACATATATTTATTCTACCACGTAATTCAAACATCTATAGCATGGAATAAAAGAGCAGTCCATTATAATAAAAGCACTTTTGGCAGAAAGAAACAAGTATGTAAGGTGAATTTGCATGGAGGGCAGAGGGCTGAAAGGAGAAACACATACCAGAATAAAACTTTCTCAGAAGAATGAAGTATTAATGCATAATTGATTAATACTTCAGTTTTACATCTCTTAAAATGCCACTCCAACATCCCACTTTGGAGCAGTTATTAATGAAATTTTAAAAAGAGGTGATGGTGATAGTTTTCTTAAGTATTGGGTTTTCTCAGCTTTATCTCGTTCAGGTTATAATTGTACTCACAATGATAAGCCCATGACATTTCAAGATCACTGTTAAAGTATAAATTCCTAATAGATTACTAAATATTATTTTTGTAACGATATTGCCTACCTAGAGCCAGCATTTGTCACTGGCCAGTTTCTTCTAAAGATACTGGGATACTGTGCGGCCAGGGTTTTTCCAAAAAATGAAAGAAGTCTCCTATTACTCCCTGCTATTATCACCTTTTGAAAAAAATAGTAGTATATAAGAAGCAGAAATAAACAAATTTTGTAATAAATTTTCTATTCATAAATTACTTTCCCCAACATTCTTAAATAAAAAATTTTTCATCTTATTACTCTCAAAGCACTACCCAATATTATTCTGCCTGAACAAGAGTTAGGCCATTAGTCCAAGGAACATTTCTTTCAGTCACAAGAGCAAAAGCCACTTTGGATAGGACAATTTTTAACATTTATCCTTGATCCAGTTCATTGTGAGAGAACCACTCATTCAAATACTCCTTGAACAGTGTTGTTAACCACTTGATTTTCAAAGATGCTGGACAAACAACTGTCAGTTGGGATTGGCAGAAATGTCAAAATCTATGAAAAGAGGTGTGCCGCTGGCCTGGGATTTAAAGGCACATCTTGTGAACTCATACAGAATTCTAGGCCAATATAGAATAATTACTGACCTTTTTTACCTAGTTAAATATTCTCCAAAAAAAAAATCCCACTGTGCAAAAACAGAATTAAATTACACTGTTTAGCACAGTCAATGCCCCATTCTGCATTTCTGGTTATGTAGTCGAAGTAATCACTCTGGGTACAGAGATACTTGGACACTGATCTGAAGGCCAGCTCTGGAAAAGCATGGCAGTTTTCTGACCTAAACTAGCTCCAAACAAATTAACCATTTCACAGCACTGCCTAAACCAGAGATCCCATTTCTCGGTTTTATTTCCTTGTGCACTTACTGCTTATAGCAATACTGAAACTGGTTACAGCACTTCCTTCATCAGCTTCCTTTCTGAACTCTCACAGAGCTCAGGCATCCCTGCAGAGTTCATGACAAAATTTAGTTTAGAACACAGCAAGAGAGTAGATCCTATACAGACAGGTGTTTGCAATGTCAAGGGGAAAAAATCTCTTCATGAAAGTACACTTTAAAATCCATGGCAAAAATGCTTATATCCTGTTTTCTATTGCTACTGCTACAGTCACCAATTAAAATGTTGAAAAATATTTTCATTGCAACAAAATGTAGACGAAAGATGTACCTAAAAGGAAAAATATTTAATATTAAACAGTTAGTTAACATATATCTGTATGAAACTTCATTCCAATCCAGACTCTTCTGCAAAAAATCAACTCTTTGGCAAAACTGCAAATATACACAAACACCTTCCTTTAAAAAAAAAAAAAAAAAAAACACAAAAAAAACACCCACAAAAACAAACCACAAACAAAATAAACAAACAAAAAGGCAAACTGACAAATGTACCATATTTTTTGACAATTTTACATCTCTTGGTTTTAGGACAGAAGTTGAATGTTATTACACATTAAGTATGGTTTTAAAAGCTTTCGGCTACAAAACTACATTTAAAAACAAACAAACAAACAAACAAAAAAACAACAACAAAAACCAACAAAGTAAGTAACAGCAGGAGAGATTGGCTGTGACCAAGTCTAGGGTTCAATTGTGTCTCACTACAAATGTTCTGCACTCAAAAAGGTCAAAGATGGACAATTCCTACATGATTTTCATAGAAGAAAAATAAAGGGGTATGGCAATTTTAGTATGTATTAGTCTCTGACTTTCAGGAAGAAGGAAGGTTTTCATTCATGGGCTTTCTAAAATATGAATCTCTTGTATTACCTATGAATTTCTGATTACGTATGAATGACAAGTAAGGCTACAGATAAAATCTATGGTCAATTAAATTCCATTCCTAGCTTAGTATTCAAGATGAAGTGGATGATGACAAATAGTCATCCACAAGCTTTACTAAATTGTACCACCAATGAAATTTCTGAGAGATTCACTACCCCTTTCAAGCTTTTCTGGTTTCTTGCTTGCCATGACACTCCACTGCAGAATGTATCCCCAGGTGCACTGCAGCAAATACGGAAACAGCTATCTGGAAGCAACTGCAGTTTTGCAAGTTGGCATCAAACATTTCCACAGATCCTCTCCCAATATCTCATGATCCAACTTTTTTGGCTAATAGGTAACATTCTTAAAGCATGAACCGACAGATTGAAATAAAATAAAGCGTCACATATTGTGATGCCCTTCTTCATACTCAACAGTTTTTGGAGATGTATTTGAATGTTACCCTTCAGGTCGCTTTGCAAGCAAACAACTGCCCCACAAAGGAGAACCGACAGCAGTTTCAGCAATGGCACTTGCCATCTAGCCGGCCTGCAGCTTTATCAACAGGAGAAAAGAACTGTCATCACCTGGAGGAACTACTGCTGAAACATGGCTGTTTGGTGCAGGTTTGCATCTGTATTCAAGAAAAAGCAATAAAAGGCTGTTTTGACTCATCAGCAAGAAAGCTGGAGCTACAAACATGTTAACAGTGAAATATATGCAATTCAGCAAAGACTACTCAGAATATCAGGGTTAAAAGTGTTCTCTACATCTTGCTCGTATCTTGCTCTCTATGTATTTTCACATGGTGCTTAAACTGAACAGCTCAACTGCTGAGATGCTACTTTTTGTAATGGAAAAATCCCTTAAAATATCCCTAGTCTGCTGAAATGTCCTTCTGTATTTGGGAAGAAAAAAAAAAAAAAACAAAACAAAAAAAATCCCCAAACAACAACTGCCTAGGAAATAAGAGAATACAATGTCATGGAACAATCTGAAGTGTACCTCAGAAGATACCAGAAATGCTGCGCTGTCCTGGGGGGCCAGAGGCTGGCAAGAAAGCCTTCCTTGACATACATACACACCATAATCAATACCACTACCACTTTGCCCAGTACTTGACAAGAGCACTGTTTACTACAAAGTGGTTCAGGTATTTTCAGGGTGGTGTGGTTTACAGGAGGTGCTGTTCATCTTTTGTCTGGGACACTATAAAGAAAAACAGTAACTGGTCTGAGAATGCAAGAAATGGAAAGATTTGTGCCATGCACAGTAGCACAGAAGCATCAGAAGACAAAGGGGAAGATTTCTGAGTAGAGAGCTGAAATTCAAGCATCACTGCATTGAGGATGTTGAAGAAAAGACAATGAAGGGCCTTGAGGGGAAGCCATATGTGGAGATGCTGAGGTCACCTGGCTTGTTCATCCTGGAGAAGGGGAGACTGAGGGGAGACCTCACTGCAGTTACAATTTCCTCGTGAGGGGAGATGGGGCAGGCACTGATCTCTTGTCTGTGGTGACCAGTGACAGGACCCAAGGGAATGGCCTGTAGTTGTGTCAGGAGAGGTTTAGGTTGGATATTAGAAAAAGGTTCTTCACCCAGAGGATGGCTGGGCACTGGAACTGGCTCCCCAGGGAAGTGATTACAGCACCAAGCCTGACAGAGTTCATGAAGTGTTTGGACAATGCTCTCAGGCACATGGTGGGGTTCTTCAGGATGGTCCTGTGCCGGGCCAGGAGCTGAACTTCAATGATCCTCGAATGGGGCCTTTCAATTCAGAATATTCTATGATTCTGTTATGAATGGAGTCAACAGGAGTACGTGAAACAGGAAACAGAATATCCAGTCAAATTAACTATAGCAGGGGTTTTGTTTCACTTTTCGTTGGGTTTGGGGACTTTTTTTTTTTGCATTGTGTGCATTTTTTTCAATGCATTTAACAGGATAGTGATTTTGCAAAAAGATCTGTGTTTGCTTAATTTGCAACTGTGGGAACTGAATAAAAGCAAACACTGCATTTTGTGTCCCCACTTCCCAGGAACTGGGGCTGGAGAAGGAGGGGATAAGACACAAAGATACAGTTTAGTATATACTATCGCTTTTCTGCCCACAACAGGAATAAATCTACTGAGTCAAATGGAAGTTGCCCTCCCTGAGGCAGAGTGTGTGCAAGTGGGAGAGAAGGTGCATCAGTCTGTCCAGTCCCCCTTACACATCTGAAGGAAAGAAGACGTCACAGAAAAGGAATAATGGTCTTCAGGCACCTCTTTGTCATAGGGGTCAATGTTCATTATTCATAACAAACTCTAATTCACTTGTGTCTTTCCTAATAATGTCCAGTGTTACAAAGGGACTGTCGCTGCGGGAGACCCAGGTATTTTCCTTGGCTTTTCTGTAAATGATCTTCAGGTTCTAACAACTGGAAAAAAAAAAGACTCTGGTAACCTGTCCACCTTGGATAACCTTGCAGCAGCTGTCTTGTCAATATCCTTGTTGCACTGCCTGTTCTCAAAGACTTCTAAAAAGTTCATGCTCTCTTTCAGAATGAGGGAGATGTCCATCTTTACAATGTCAGGACAAAGCACAAGACAACAGTACCCTGCAATAATGCTCATTTATTCAACAGCAATTTTTGCTGTGTATTAAATTCTAGACAAAAAGTTGTAACTGAGCAAAATGGCACAGAGCAGCAGAGCACACACAGGAAAACAGATGAGCTGACCCTTGTAGCATGGAGAGTGGTGTTGATGGCAGCTGGAAGGCAGCCAAAAGAGTGAACCAGCATAGATGTGCCCAGACACAAATATTCATTAACTGATGTTCTGTGAACTTTGTACAGCTTCAACTACAATTACAGAATGTGCATTACGTCATCAGCCAATATTTCTCATGAATTGCATCCTGTTAAGGATGAGATAATTTCAAGAAACAGAAACTGAATTTAATAAGGATGAAACCATCTTGCAGGGAATCCTTAAGCATAGCTCAGTATTTTTCAGAAATCGTATCAGTTATTCAGCTCTGGTATGTGACCAGTGCCTTCAGAAGGGAATTTTTTTTCATTTGTTACCATATGAAAACGATGACGTAGTTTTTAAAAACCAAATACATTTAAGTTGGATTTATTTATGACCAGAAATTGTAACAGTAGGTCCAAACTTCCAGTAAGTCATCATTTTCACTTTTGATAAAACTTGGTTGCTATTACTTAGTAATTTTCCATTTCTGTTAGGTAACGCTATTAATTTTAATAACCCTAACCAAAAGAAAGATGGACTTCATGGATTTCAAAGACAGAAAAAGCAGTAGGATATAATTAGAACAGAGATCTAATACAGCATCTTCACCCTCAAGAGTTCTGATTTTAAAGGATCATGGCAGGTAATATACTTTAGATCCTAGTTAATACTAAGAAGAATCAACTTAAGATATAAAACAGAGGCTGAAAAAAGGCATTAATTAACCATAATTTGGATGATATTTCATAAATACTTGAAATTTAAGTGTGATTAAGGAGAAAATAAAGGATGACACCAAACACAACATAGGAGCTCTTCACCTCACTTCCCAGCAATGTGAAACAATGCCCTTGCCAGTGAGAGAGAACTTTGTAATCTTACCTAGAAAATGACAAAAATGTTTTCTGGTCAGACAGGTCAGTTATTTGTACTTCTACAGGTACAAAAGTATACACAAAAGAAATCTCTCTTACTAGTTATTATTTTATTATTAAATTCACTTGCTAACATAATTTTAAATCATTATTTTTGTATTTCTTTAGTACTTCTCAACTTACGCTGAGTTACATTCCTGTTCACTGTTCCACCCTTGTCAATTCTTCATGCAGCCAGCGTTCTCTTTTATTTCCTGCGTGATTATTTATTTCCTTCAAACTTTTATCAACAAATTCACTTACAACAATATGCCGGACTAGTAACTAACTAAATTAAATTACTCTGTTCAAACACCTGTGTTATTTCCGCGTAACTAATGCACCCCTTGGGATTTTTAATGAAAACCTGATAGTTTAACTAGTCTGATAAGTGTCACATCTTCGAATACCTGATCATTTGGACTGGAATTTCTTGAGTTATCAGCTTTCAAAATCGCCTACTATGCTTTTCACATAAAAAATACATGGTGTTCTTTTGATACATCTTACTGATAAAAATTAATTCATACAAAACTTCTCAGATGTATTATAAAAAGCATTTAAAATAAGAAAAAGACTAGCAGGCTGACTTTTTGATTCAGCACAGAGGTTTTACCGTAGCTAAGTATATTATCTAAACCAGATCAATTAGGCTGAAAACACCATGTCAGAAAGCAGACTGAAATAATTCACAATCAAACTATTTATATATAAGACTATTAAATGTGTCATGATTCAATAATTTCAGCTCAAGAGAGATGCAAATTTTCATTGCAAATTTCATCTTTCACTGTACATCTTTGGTACATTAAACTGCAACAGGATGCTACTATTCCAATGGAATGCTGAGCTTTCCAAATGCGAGTGAAAAACAGTAAAAACTTCTAACAGAAGCTACAGAAAACTGTATTTAATAAATCCTTGAAAGCTTACTTTCTTCAAAGGCAGAAAAACGTATTTCAATTGAGTCACTAAACATTTCAAGCAGGCACTGTGTTTACATTTTTCATTTCTGAGCTACTGACAGTGTGATGGGTGCATTCAAGACAGATGAATAGTGACCAATCAAATCAGAGGAAACCAACAGCCACCTTCACACATCTTTTTTCCCCCCTAATTATTATTCTATCTGTGGTGAGACAGCAATTCTAGATTTACTCTAAGAAACAAACAAAAAACCCACACACACATCAAACACAGGCAGAAATCTGTATGGGTTTGTACCTTAGTAACAATTGTATTCTTCCTATTTAAAGACAAGCTTCTACAGAACTCACACCTTTGAAATAGCCCCATTCCAACTCACGTGAAGTGATTATTTAAACAACTTTGAAATATGAACTTCCTGAACTACAAGCTGACAATAAGTTTGAGGCATAATACACAGTACAGGAAAAAAAAACACTTAAGAGAACTCCTGTCAATATGACCATCTTAAAAACAAAGAAACAGAAGCAAAACCTAAAAGCTATGGTTGTTGAAGATCATGTCTTGCCACGACTTACATGCTCGGTTTCTAATCCTCTTTCTAGAATCTTATATATTTGTCAAAGTCCACTATTACAAGCTACTTCCATAGATCTTTACCTGTTCTTTAAAAATATTATTTTCATACATGTACTTACATAACTGATTCAGAACACATACAGTGTATTCCATTTCCGCGTCTCTCATATTAAAATTCGCGAGATAGTCAATGGTAAGGGTTAAAGTTCACAGCACTGGTTAATTCAGTTTTTACACAGTGCGATATTGCACCCCTGTGACTCAAGAAACTGCTCAGAATTGCTTATAAAGGTCTCCGCCTCAGATGAAATGTGCCAAAGCTGAAACACGAAGTGCACAGAATAAAACTGTCTTTGTGGTTATACAATCACTAGTATGATTTATATCAAAAAGGATCATATTGGGATTTTATTGTACTATATATTTTGGATTTAAATTGAAAGGTAGATCTTTCCAAATCTATCAGAGACAGTTTACAGTTCTACAGTCAGAAACTAGAGCATTACATAAATGAGAAGTGCAATAGAACTTGCTGTATCTCTAATTACTTTCCTTTATAACAAATTGTAATTGATGTTGTTGCAAATGACTGGTAGGCAGATTACTACAGCTGTAAAATTTATGCATCCTATCCATGGCATATAGCTAATAAAAGATCAACTTTTCCTTAGCGCAGCAAATCTAGTTCTCATTTTCTAATTTTGTAGACACTGAATCCATGCTATTTGTTTGCTTGTACTTCAGCTGTTGGGTTCATAGGGTCACATGAATAATTATAAGATTATTTTGGATAGTACTTAGGGGCCAGGAAATTCTCAGAGTTTTCATGACTGAATTGTTTAATAGACTTTTAGGTCAGGCTACAGAACATGATTGCATGAAACAAACTAACTGTGTTCTATAAAGAGGTTTTTTCCACTTCAAGGGTTTTTTTAAATTACTCAAAAATAGAAAAGACACCATTTCTTGCCCAAAGCAACAACCGAATATTAATATTTTGAACTTAATTTTTAAATTACATGTCTAATCATCATAATTTACTGATAAAAAATGAGTCTTATTCATCACTGCTCACAAAGAACATTCAATGACAACTCTAAAGAAAAGATAAAGATGGGCTTGTAAATTTTTTTAATTAGCTAAAACTAAGCAATTACAATAACCCATCACAGTACAATGAAGCAATCTTACTCATGCGGGTATTTTGAATCAGGAATATTCTACCTTCACCACTGTTCATTTAACTTAGTCATTAGTTGCTAAGAAAACTGTGCTATAGCTATAAAAGTTTCTAAAGTTTAGGAAAGCTAAAAACATTAAGACAGTGTGCACAACTAATACACAATGCAGTAAGCTAAAGAAATAACTTCCTGTTTTGTTTCCAGATGGTGTGTTCAATTCGTGCCTTCAACTTATTAACTGCAGAACACAGTACATTCCATTTTCACATCATATTATTTTATGAAACAACTCTGATAATAGATACCTAATATACATGAACAGCCATACTTACATTAATATACTAGAACAAAACTGTATCTACCAAATTAAATGCCACTGAGTTTTCAAGTGTCATCCAAACATGCTAAAAAGATGAAAGGATGTTAACGCTATGATTAAGTTAAAACTGGTGGTGTCTTCAAAAGGAGTTTTGGAAGTCAATTACAAGATCTAAACACAGGACATTGATTCATTAATTGTATTTCCAGTTCAGTTTTACTTGCTTGAAAGTCACAAAATAGATAATCTAATGTTTTGCAATTTTCAAATTTGAAACATGCTTTTTAAAGTAAATATGCTTGTTTTAAGAGAATGAGTGAGAGAATGACTGAACAAAGGAGTAGGAATGAGAGTGCATTAATTCCATATTTAAATTATACTTTTTATTTGTTGATAAAATAAGTTTCTGCAGAACCAGAGTATATGTCCTCCCTTCTTTTCCCACTGGAGTGGAATGTCACTGGAGGCTTGATTTTCAGAATTTAAGGCATCTGGCTTAAGACCAGAAGAACAAAAATATTTTAAATTAACTTTCTTAATTCTCTGGGGATGGTTACAGACCCAGGAACTACAGTTTAGTCATCCATGAGATTTATTTTGCTTTAGCATTAGCTTCAACTAAACTTTGTATATATAAGAGCTTCCTTACGAAAATTCATAGTCACTCTGCTCACTGTAATCGTTTTTATAAATTGCAATTATACTACACTGAATTACATGCATAAGTGATCTGAGTGTATGCTTAACCTCTCAAAATGAAGGATAAAACTTAGATTCCTATTATAAGCTTCTCTTTCATACTATCACACCAGTTTTGAGAAAACTTTGACTCATTTATCTATAAGTACACACGCCCAATTTAGAATTCTTTAGACTTTTCTAAAGCTTCACCTTAATGACAAATAACAGCTTTAGGAGAGCTGAGTACAGATTTGTTTTGAATTAACTGTAGCAAGTTTTCATGTACATAATACTCACATACTTGGGGGAGGAAAATTTGTACTGGATGTTTCAGTTAAGTACCAAGCAAAAACTGTGGTTTGCTCTTGTTTTAAATAATTATCATAGAAGGACAGAAAAATGTCAGAAGTATTGCGTATTTCCATGAAGGTCTAGTAGGAGCATAACATTTTACTGAAGTCCCAAATACTTGCAACTTGACAAGTACACTCTTAAGATCTTTAGAGGGCACTTTTGTCACAGTATCACATCATTCTGAGAATAAGTAGGAAGATTTTTTTGTTCAAATGGTGTTACCATAAGAACTTGAAGGGATGGGGAAAAAAAAAACACAGAAAAAATACTTCAATAAAGCTTATATTTACTGTAGTACAGAATAAACAAGCAGAGATAATTTTTTGACCCTTATTTTGTCAGAGTCACATCAAGGACAACTATTCCACTGAAGGCAAAGTTTACATACATTTTATTACAAAGGTCTCATCAAACCCCAAATATAAATTAAATATATAAACCTGCTGTAACAGTAGCACACAAAAGGACAATCCTGTGGTGAAAAAAAAAATAAATTCTATCCAAGATACATACTTTTAAAACTTATTCTACAATTGAATCTTTGTATTCCAAAAATTACCAATTGTACTAATACTTTCTTCTACAATGAAATCTGCCTACAAAGATTCATCTATCAAAGACCACATGAAAACAGAAAATGAAGCAATGATGGAGGTTTAGCTGCTTATGAAAATTTAAGACGTAAAGCCTGGGCACTGATTCAGTTTCATTAAAATGACTGATACAAAAAAGACACTTGCTGAGAGTCATGACCTCTCTCTAAATTAACAGAGAAGAATGAACGAGTAAAGATAGCAATAAATACAATTCCATAAACTAAGTTAGGATGGCTTTGATAACTGAATATGGTCATGACTGGCTAACTATCCATTTACTTTATTCACAGGGCATTACTCCTCTGGAGTTGCTAACACATCAGTGAAAGCCCATATCCACATAGATGCTACTTATTAATATGGTCATTTAACAAACTGTTGTATCCCTACATCCCACAGCTCACCTTTTATCACTCTGTACACACTTTAAAACAGTAACTTTATCTTCCTACTCATTTATTCTGCTCCTTGGAAATTAAGTCCCACAGCCTAATGCAGTCAGATAGTATCACAGTATATATGACTTTTAACATTATTTACAGTGTACCAACCTTCAGTTCTCCTTTGTTTTATCACTTTGCAGCAGCACTAAGAGGCAAATAGATATTTGGACCCTTTACTGAAGGCCTCAAAGCTTTTTCATAATTTTCCCAGGTTATTTGCTTTTAACATTATAAAGCTAGAACACTGAACTACAAAGGTGTCAGAGAATTAAAACTCCTCCTGCTATTTAAGTGAAAATAAGACAAGTCACAGAGATAGAGCTTGTGCTCATTAAGCATAACCATCACAACTTATTCTTACTGATTATCAAGAGCTTACATGCAAAAAAAGAACATTACAGTGTTAATTTTAGAAGTAGGTACTTCTTAAGTTCGTAGTTGGTACTTCATTAACCAACATACAGAACAAATTGCTTGCACCAAGTCAAAAGCACTGTTCATAGCTTAAATTCCTGAAACACACTTTTACTGGAAGACAGTACATTTAAACATCAGACAATTTCTATGTTTTTTAGACTACTTAAAAGTACAACATACGTTTGAGAAAAGGAAACAGTTCTCTCACTATCAGCACTGGTGTGTAGCGAGCTGCCTGTAATTTCAGCTACATGTGCACATGATGGGAAAATAAGACAAAACAGTATTTTTAGTATTTATAGAAACATGCATACTAATCAAACGTCATCCTGACTGCATTTCTACTTAAGATTTTTCTATTGATTGCACTGGGTACAGAATTTACTTTCAATTATATTCTACTGAACATAAAAATAAAAAAAACATATATTCCCCTTATGTTTTCAATATACTTTACTAAAAATCGCAAGTGTATTCTATAAATCCTTGCTCTAAATACAGTACTGATTCATGAAGTCACAGTAAGAATCAGATATTCATGGAAGGGGGTGTCAGTGCCGACTTCATTAACTGTATCTAAGTACTTCATCAAAGCAACAAAGAAAATCCTATAATTATATTACTTTATTTACAGAGTTAGAACCCAATACTAAGCAATCAAGTAGACTTCTATAACTTTAAGGACTAAAATTCTGCAAGTGGCATTACAATAAATTAAACACAATATGGTAGTAAATATTCACGTGCAGTATGGCTATTTTAAATAAAAAGGAAACAACACCGACTTTTCGTAATTACTAATTGTTTATATCTGCAGAGTAAGTACTGACTTAAAAACAAACATTCCAGAAAGAAATATCTTGCTTAATAAATCAAGAATATATTTTTCTACAGCACTACAATCTTTCTGCTGAAGGAAAGCTTTCCTGTTATTCCTGCAGTAAGAAAAACTCCCTTGTATTTTATATTACATGAACCATACCTTTTCCGCTTGTGTTTCACCATCTCCATATCATAAAAACTGGTAGGAAAAATGACAGAATTGTACAGAAATTGAAAGAAGCAGACACAAGCAGAAACTGCAAGTTAGCTTCCAGCAATACAAGATGACAGTCTGTTCTTGTCTACAGAGACTGCCTCAGAGCCTGGAGAGAAAAGAAGTGCCTTGCCAAATCCTAATCCCGTTGCTGCGTTTCACATGGTGTTGCCTCACCTCTGCAGCTCCTACAAGTACACTTTCCCAACAGTCAATGGAAATCTGTTCCTTGTAAAAACTCCACAAGCATTTTAGTTTAATCAGAGACACATAGATAATAAAATCTGAAACATTTAATATTTAATTTTGCTGACCTATTAGAGTTTGTGTTTACATTACTGCAAATGAAAAGAAGCAATGCTAAATTTATCTGAAAGCACCATCTTAGGCTCTTGGTATTGTACAAATTCAGTTAAAAGAACTATTCTACAATGTCAGCAATTAAGCAAATACTAAAATGTATTTATAAATACAGAAAATATTGTCACTGGCATAATGTAAACTCACCATAAGTGTAAGTACGATAATTCTTCCCACATTAGACTTCTCATCTCTAAGATAATAATACTATTACTGCAGAAAACACAGAGATTAATAGAAAAAAAACCCTTGAGATGAATTATATAAACACAAGAGGATTATTTCTAATTACAGTTTTCCTGAATCAGTTCCCAAGCATAGCTGAGGCTGCCACACTGCTCTGCTGTAATGCTGCAATCTCCTTTCCTATCGACCCACCATATTTCTTCACAAGGGGGCACAATTTAGAAAGGAAAGGGCCTGTTTCACAGTATATTTCTGCACACCTAAAAATTCTAAGAGTGACTGTATACTTTATATGTACACACACACACTTAAAGTATACTTCATGCTCCTTTAAGAGGGTCACAGGAGATGAAAGATAATTTTTCCTAGTGCAGTTTTACAAATCTATTTCCTTAGTGATGAAAGTATATATGAAGGAGCGAACATAAAAGTAATGCTGTGCACTGGGTATGCTCTTGGCTTCAGGGTCATACACTCCTCAGAAAGGGTCCTTAAAGTGGGTCACACTTCAAATAAACATGAATAAATCCGTATCTGGTAACCTGGGTAACTATCTCAGAAATGGGCCTTGTTACTATTTAGTTTACCCTCAAATAATGCTCTTCAGCAACTTCATCTGTGGACAAACACTGATTGAGAAGCGACAATAGGTGAGAATAACAAGTCTTGCAAGGGAAGAAAACAAACAAAAAAAGCGTGATAAAGGTGACAATGACAAAGGTAAAAGAAGGAAAGCCACTGACTAGTAGAAGCTTTGAAGAGCCACAGACTAGAATAAGCTGAGGTTAATGTGACAGCTGTTTATCTTCTGAAAACGTTTTTAACAACATGACACACTACTTACTGACTTTAAGTTCCCTTTCCTTACAGTTCTGGACACACTAACAGAGAAAAAAAACTCTGAAGAGATATGCTGCAGTTGCACGTTAGAGTGCTGGGGAAAGTACACAACATGTGAAACATCCAATTATCCATAAAACCTGAGCTTCCTTCAGTGCTCTCCTACAATAATTAACAGACAGCAACAAGTACAGGAAAAGCGTACATGGCAGAGAGTATTGTTCATTTTCACAAAAAGTAGATACAATGATTTCTGCAAAAAACTGTAACAAGTGTTTTAATATTACTGCACTTAGGACTATGAATATTATAATGTCATCTAGGCAAGTAATGCAAAAATAGCAGGACACAGATGAGCTCTATAAAAAATTTTAGAAAACTTCACAACACTCTGTCATTGAACACCCTGAAAATCAGTAGTAGAGTCATTTTAAGTTCTGTAGGCTCTGGCATTACAGCACAGTTTTTTCACTGTTCCAAAACTGAAGCAAGGACAATTTCACATGCACGCTTTTGTAAAATAAGCGTACATTGATGTACATCTGATGTACATTGTATCTGTTTTTCTCCAGAATCTTTCCTATCACTAAAAATAATGAAATGTCATACAACAACTACATGTGAAGAACTTCTATTCAGAAAAAATAATTTGTCTAATTCTAAACACTGATTTTCTGATATATTTAACACCTGCCTTAGTACTCTAATTGGCTAATAACAATTTGTTGTTTATTTTCTCAAGTGCTGGACACCAGAAGAATACCTCAGTACTTATACTCAGGAAAATGTACTTTTGACTGACAAAGCATGACTTTAGGATATTATAAAATTTGGCTCATTTTTCTGGTACTGATCTGTGTCTAGAAGTCAACCTCTCGGAATAACCAAGCATAAAAAGCAGGGCAAATACATCTTTCATACACATCAATTTCATCACACCATTTGGAAACAGAGAAATACCCTTTTTGCATTTGAGCAAAAACGGCAACAGAAAAAGTGTGCTGGAAAGAGAGTCCATATGGGTAATCAACGAGAGGAATACTTGTAGAGCCTCTTCTTGCCTATTTTATGCCCTGTAACAAGTGTGTTCCTACACGAAATGACAGCGTAGTAGGTACATATCCTCTGCTTTCTATTTTCTTGCTACCGATTACCTCTTGTTGAAATGCATCTGTCAAAATTGAGAATCTTTGATAGAGACATAGCATAAAAATATTTAAAGATACCTTTCCTACAGAAAACATGTTGGATACAACTCTTAACCATGCTGAGGTTTGCACCACAGATAAGCTCCTCAAAGAAACACCCTACCATTATAAATGTTTTAAAACTACAAGTTAAAAAATCCAGCTACTCTTTCTTAGCTGGCCTGCCAAATATTTTACTGGAAACAGAGAGCAGCATCAACAGATGTTCTACCTGCTAGTATTTAGAAAATTAACAACTTAGATGACAAAGCTGTTCCTTTATTTCAGCAAAACGGTTTTCTTTGTAAGAAGAAGTCCCACTTTTACTGGGACATTACTAATGAAAAGATGCCCATCTTTGCTATAATCACTCTAGTTGCAGTTGGCAACTTCTATTTCCACTGTAAAGAAAGGGAACAGCCATTGTTCAGAATTAAGAAAACTTTATATAATAAATGAACATAATAAAGTTCAGACATGTAGTTTTAATTGCTTTTCTTAACTACAAGAAAATTTATTCCAGGATAAACTTGAAGTTTGCTGGCAAGCATCTATGGGCATTTAGTTCATAATGTCCTCACTATCTCAAGTCTATGGACATTTTAAAGGACATATTAATGGTTCTTTAGTAAAATAGTTTTGAAAGAAGCAACTGATTAAGAACCACAAGTAAAAAAAAAAGTTTTAAAAATATGCAGTGGGTTTAGTCAAGTACCTCTAAGAACTGTAGCTTTACCTATATCCAGAGCGCTGCTGAGGTTCACACTCTTTCATACCTCCTACTCTACAAATGCTGTAGAAGAGTTTTTTGAGAATTTAGAACAAAGCACCTGAATGAAAGATATCATTCGAAATGAAAATTTCTAACTCCTGGAATCAATAATAAAATCTTCACTCTAAGTGCCTATGACCACATCATTATCCAAATAGCGTGAACTCTGATACCATCTAGCACAGAAACTGCTTTACTCTTTTAAGCTTCTTTCATGTGCAGCATGATCCACTATGCAACAAAATACTTCAAGAGAGCCAATCTGTTCTTGGCAGTCCCAACAAAAAAACAATCTAACAGATTTATTCAAATACAATTTAAGTGCACTTCTGGCAGATAAACAATGAAATTCTCTTTCCTCTTTGGAGACTTAGGGTTTATGTAGAAGAACGAAACACTATCAAAATTCCATGTATAGTTTGGTAATGCTCTATCAGTTGAATTTAAGATCATCATGTCACTATGGTCCTGAACATATTCTTTTCCACACAAACAGGCATGTCTAACTAAATTGACAGCACCTTAAAAGTGCCTCTAAAAAAAAAAAAATAAAAGAGGCCAATTATGTTCACTTAAGTTGTCAGGCCTCAATCATTTCTAAGATCTCTCCAGGAACTCCAATACCATTCACAGGACGTGATGTAAGTTTTGAAATCCCAGTCAGGACTCAGCTGCCCGCAAGACAGTCTTTCTCTCTTTGTCTTAGCACAGGGTCATCAAGAAAACCAAATGCTTTTCCAGTCAAATACCCTTTTCATGTATCTTTTAGTGCCATAATATATGAACCTAATAGCGTAAGATTTACAAGAGATTCCATTCATCTGTGGAATCCAGCAGATGAACAACATTGTTCCCTCCAACCCGTATCAACAGCTTTTTTGTTGTTTGTTGTTCTTCCAGTCCAAGGAAGAAAAGTTATGTATTCCAAATAACATCAAGGAATTTTAGGTAAACAAACCACTGCAAAAATGCCTCAGGGATGAGAGTTTAGAGTGTACTGAGCCAGCAAAAGGCATAAATGGTGCAACCTGCTTTTGCGGAAGGTGACATTGTCCCCAGCTGCAGGATTTTCTTAACAAAAAGGTGAAGGTGAAACTAATACTCACTATTTGTTTTGCTTCCAAAGAGAACAAACCACCTCTGCAGAAAACTGACTAAATGACCTCAACTAAGAGGTTGTAAATTCTGAAATAGTTTTAATTTCACAGTGACCTTCTTTGACACTGCAAAGAGCAAAAACTTTGTGCTAGGGCACAGAAGCAAATTCCGTATTTCCTACAAATCCTTAAATATGTATTTCATTTCTACTTCTTCATAATGGAACTGGAGAGAGCATATATCTGCAGGGAATCGTATTACAGCATACAGCCTGGGAAAAAAAAATGAAGACAACATCCAACATATCCCCTTTGTCCACTTGCCAAGTCTGGCCCAAAGCAGAAAAACCCAGATGCAGAACTCTGGTGTTACAAGTTCTCCCACATATCTTTCAAGAAATTTGTCTGTGTAGGTTTGTGTCAAAGGGCTCTAGTCTCTTAGACATTTTGGAACCCGTGTCTGTACCAAGACATGCATTTGCAACACATTAACACTAGAGTGCTTTCACTGAGAAAGTGTAAGCTGCATTTTGAGCTCCAGTAAGTTATGCTTTTCATCACAAATATTCTGTATGATTGGATCCAAACTACCCCTGGAAGGCTTCTCCTCGTGAAAGGAGAAAAACATTCCCATGAAAAATTATTTCCTCCAAGAACATAAATGGGAGTTCTCCAGCTCATAAAATTACACCAATGAAGAAGGAAGTAAGACAAAACTTCAGGAGGTCATTTTAGCAGAATTCAGAAAAACAGACTGAAGTCTACCTTGCACTTTTCAGAGGAACAAAGACGAAGTGGAAAGTCTGCACTGTCCATCAGGAAAGACCTAAACATTTTATTTCTTGGATATTTCCTAATTTCTCAAGTTTACGGAAAAGTTTTACAAGTACTAGATAGGTGAATTTTTTCTCTTACTTTCCAAAATGTCCAGAAGAACAAATAAATCCAAAATCAGTATATAATACTATGAAGAGTTTTACAGATACAACAGACATGGACAAAATAAGCATGTAAAAGAAATTTCCAACATTAAAACTATTCGGAGGAGGAATCTGAAAGAAAATCTGTAACTTCTAACTTCAGTGTCTTGCTTTTTGCTAAACAACTCTCCTTCAGCTGCCACAGTTACTTTGTCTACTCCCCGACCTGTCCCAGGGATTACATACCTCCTTCAGTGAGTCAGGTAAAGATAAATTGGTGTATGAAACACTCTTAAACTGAGTTTTGTGCACAGATTCAGGTTTGTCAGAGGATATACAAATATATGACAATCCTGCTACCTTAATTATACATAAAATTAACAAAGAGTTAGCACTGCCAAAATTTTATACATATAACCAGGAAAACTTTATCCCCTTTTTTCTCATGAATGTTTCCAAGACCTATAAAAGAAATAATAGTGCCAAATTCCTTCCTAAGACGTCTGAGAATAAATCTAATACTAAAGAATTAGAAATATAATAATTATTTTCTAAAAGAGTGTCTATAAAACTCAGTTGTACATAGTTTTTGGCACCTTAGTTTTTTTCCATTAGACAGATCAGTATTTATAGTTTTTGGATTTTAATTCTAAATTTCTATGAAAAAGATACCCAGAAGAAATCGCCTACTGAACAATTATGGATATTAAGAAATTACAGTATTTTCCTTCAGTCAGGCAATGCAAAAAAACCATTATGACTGTAAGACAACATCCAGGATAACGTTTTAGTTTGGCAGTGGTAAATGTCAAGTAAGAGGAGAACATCTTTAACCTATCCAGGAAGACTCTTCAAAAGTGCATATAAGGTACAAGTGTGAAAGCCATATTATTCTCAAATATAATTACCACCTCTCTACTGATATAATTTGTATTCTTATGAGCGAAATCGTTTTTAGAAAGCTATTATTTGTGAACTTCAAAATTAGAGTCACTCAGATGATTGCTTTTGGCTAGATCAGAAAACACAGCTGCATGCCGTGTTTAATAGTTAAGATTTTCATCTGAGTCCACCTACTGGTAGGAAAATTGTTTTCTATAGCCATGACAATGCTATAAAAAGCAAAAATGCTTTGCCTGTAATCAAATCCAATTAGAAAGTAAAATGGGCAATCAGATTTTTCCAACAAGGAATCTGATTTAAAAATGTGCTAGTAAAGAATTTAGGGAGAGATATTCCAATTTTTTTTTAAATTCACAGGCTGTATTGACGATTGACTAAATTCAAAGCCTAAACTTGTTTGAAATGCATGGCAGTGAATGTTGGGAAATAAGTGAATTTCATTTTATATTGTTCTTTAATACAATCTATCTTATTTAGTGTTTGCACTGTTCTTTACATGAACCAAGTGTCTTTTTTTAACATTTTCCCAAGAGCAACATAGATTTTTAAATGTTTTTTGAACATATATGTGAACACAGAGGACATTTTCATCAACAACACAAAGCAAATTGAGTAAATTTTATCTATTCAGATAATTTGCCCAGAATAAAACTTCTTTTTGTTTATATTCATATAAACGTAGCTGTCATGACATAAGGCTCTCCAAGAGAAAATATCATCTCTGTTCAAGCCATATAAGCACAAAAAGCAAGAGAGGTAGGCTCCTTGATGGGCAAATTCACCTCAGGAAAAGATTATTTTGTCTGGTTTGTAGAAGAAAGTCAGCAAAACAACATACCTCAACTTTAAAGCATTTTGTGAGGATTCCCAAGATGATAAGGAGGTTGATCTTAGAAAACTAAGATATTACATATATATCATGGACCTTACTCTCGCAAATAAAATGTGGGATCTAGGCCAATTGACCTACATGACAACACAAAGCCTGTGAAAAGACCTGACTCTTCTCCTTGGTCCCACAGGGGGAAAAAGACCTGCCTCTCTAAACTGCAATTCTAAGTCAGAAGGGTAAACAAGAAAATTTCTGCCTAGTACTAAAATGGAAGTGGAGGAGGGCTTCACCACAAATTGCCTGAAGGAATCCTTGCATATCTTTAAAATACCATGAAAACACTGCCCCCCAATAAACATTAGGAAATTATATCTTCGCACACACCCTTTTTTTTTCTTAGCCTCTTAATTTTGGGTCAGAATTCACTTATATTTCTCCTTTGGCTGATCATAACTCAATCTGATTTGGAAAAAAAATTTTTTAATACAATACGATAGGAGTCATTCAGCACTTCATGGGAAGAAAACAGCAGTATGTGGTAGAAGCTTAAAAAATTTATGAGAAAGGATCTTTTCAAAGCAACCTTAGACATAAGTGTTTGTTGAACCTTTTCAAGTGCTGTGGGCTTTCTGAGGGTAAATAATCATATCAAACATTTTAGACACAGTGATATTCATAGCACAAGCCAGACAATTTACTCCCTGTGTAGCAGAAACATGTTTCTGCAAGAATGCAGGACCATGTGTAGAAGTATAAACCTGTGGACATTCTGGCAATGTTCTACTGACCATTTGTTTCCCAGCCACTGAAACAGTTATAAGGGGTGTGAGCTTGCAATGCTCTTCCTTCATGAAATATTCTATACAAAAAAGTGCCAAAACAGCCTAGTTCAGAAAAGGCTCCATTATACCATGGTGCAAAAACACTTCAACTCTAATTTTTGCAAATGACGTGAACTCTTGTTCTTCTTTAAACATTATCTTTGACTGTTGAGAAATAAATTAGTTACAAGAATAACAGAGCCATGAAGCATGCAGTCACACATAAGAAGTCTGTTAAGTCTACTGAACATAAATTTACTGTCAAGAAGAATCTTAAAAAATACTTCTAAAGTAGTCAGTTGCTTCCAGTAATAAAACAAACCATGAATGCTTCCATGTGCAATTAAATCTCTCTCTTGTTTTTGTACCATGACTGAAGTAATAAACCTTCAGAACTGGGACGATCACATAGCACAGTGCAGAGACCTGAACTAACTGTGAAATCAGGAGCATGTGGAAGCAATAGCATTACCTGGTTTTTCCGTTGTGTTGTATTTCAGCTCTTTCCTTGCCTTTTCTTTAGCTAAAGGAACAGTGACATAATGTAGTGATGACAATTCCATTTCACACATGCACTGATTACAATGTATTTCAATAACTTGTTCATTTTCAGACTGTAAGCACAAACTGGCTTTTATGTGATCCAGTCTGTAGTAAATCACAGTACAAAAGACATTATAAAGCACTTTTACCATTATTTTCTAATATGCTAACAGTAAGTTTAGAAAAAAACAATTTTATGTATTTGCATTGATAAGTCTACAGATAAAACAAGGGAGTTATACTATCAGTCTTCCAGTAGATAACAGGATGATAGATTCCTTCATGTCCATCAAAGAGCAAAAACTATTCACCATTCTCTATCAGAGTCTGTTCCACTTGTTATCCCATGCTATGTCTACTCTGCAAACTGTCCTGAAACATATACCATGAAGTCACGCACCTATGCAGTATTGTGTGAAAGAGAAAATAGTTAATACTGGTCACGTTGTTTACTGTATCTGACTAATCCAGTCAGTAAAACATGCAAGTCACATCTCCACTCACACCTACCAGCAGACTGGCATTTTTAAAAGTAAAGCTTTCTGTACAAAATGGTATCTCATGAAACTGCGCTGCAGAGGGCTGGCAAAACGCAATTCTGACCTGCATGCTCCTGTACAACATGAGCCTGTGGGCTCAGAGAGGCTGCTCCAGTCCCACCGGTCTCGCCAGTGCGGACCTGGAGTGATGTCCAATCTGTCTGCAAAGATCATGTCAAACACATCATCATTTCCAATGAGGCAGAGGCTTAAGAAAGCTTTATCAGAGAAGATCTTCGACTAACTGGTACACAATTTTAAATCTGTAGAATTAATATTTGAAAAAGTGGTTACTCTTCCATTTAGGTTTTGAGGCTTTTATTCCAAGCATCCAGTTACCTATTTAAACACCAAAGCCAAGTCTGGAATTCCATTTTGCCTTGAATTCAGTTTTCAGATTTTTTCCCTTTACTTCAAATAAATAAATATCCACCAACGCCAATTAAAAGTCATAACGCAGCAGAGAATAGAAACTGATGTAAAATAATAAAAGAAGCCTCTCGTTAAATATATCAAGAATACCAATAAAACTGTATGAATAATTTTATCCACCAGATGGCATGTGCCTCACATTTTACTTCAAATATAGTCAAACTTCAATGACAGGCATAAAGAGCAGATTTTTTTCTATTTCTCTTTCTTCTAACGTATAAATTTCAGTAATATTTTAGAATCCATACAGTTTCAACAAACAAAAACATATGTGCTGTAACCACAGTATGGAAAAATGAGTTAATTTCCACCCTTAAAATGCACATAGCCATCTATGAGCGATTTTGAAACCTTAGCCTTTGCTCTCCTAGCAAGGAGACACCAGGACAGTTCTAACAGGAAAGTTATACCTGTAAAACTATCCTCGCAGAGATCTGGGTCAGCATAAATATAGTGTAAGGATTCTTCTCTAATGGAGTTTTATTGTCACAAGAACTCCAGCAAGACAATTTTAGCATTATGGGTATTGCATTGCATATTCTCAAATACTTATGACCTGAATATATGTATGTGCACATATGTATGTATGCAAACCACGCTGAAGTGGAAATCAGTGACAATGGTCATGCAGAAGCCTTGTACTCTTCCAGAGAGTGTTTCCGTAGAAGTTTAGCCAAGATTTTCAAATTGGACTCCTAAAGTCCCTAAGACTTCTAAATGTTGCTGGTCTGATTATGAGAAACACAAGGCACTGGGCATCTTGAAAATCTTGATAGCCTTATCCAGTAGATTAATCATGAATTTTTGGTGTCTAATTTAAATGTCTTTATTTAAAAATTTTGGCTGCAACTTTTTTGAATTGTACTAAAACATGAGTTCTACCTTCAGAAAAGTACAATGAAAATTACTGTACAAACAAAGCTTTCCAGATTGTTGCCCTCTTGTTTTGGGAGATCAACTCTGACAGTGAATAACTCAAACCTCCATGCTTTTTTTGACTGGTGTCAATCAGATCAATTGTATCTGTCCATGGTATTTGCTAAGTTCAAGGCACAGTGCCAGACCACACACTACAGCTGGTTGGACAGTAGCAACTTGCATCCAATAGCAAATAGGCCAGCCTTTGAACCAGGGACCTACAAAGTCTCATGGTACTAGAGCCATTTGATTCACGCAAATCCTATGATAAATTCGACTCAGCGGGACATACAAAACGTAATTTCTTCTATACCCTTCATTCTTACTTAAATCTTGTGTCCATAAATTCAGAGAATCAACACCTGGACTACATGTGCTAATAGACATACTGAGACCTTCTAACTACAGAAGACCAGACGTAAGAGAAAAATCAGGTGAAGTATTTCAATAATCAGATGTTTTGTTCTAGACAAAAACTGGTATCAGTGACTTGTTTATAGTGCTTGCTTATGTAAGTTAAAGATTTAAGAAGTACAAAAATTTAAACTGCAGAAAGTTCAGCAGCAACAACACTACTATCTTTCAAAATCAGTGTGGTTTCAAGTTTCCAGTTAATATCTTGTCAGTGCTTAATCAATTTCACGGATCTTTCTTCTTGAAAAAAAAATTACAAGGCAAGCATCTAGAAGAAAATATAATATAGTTTTCATTGTTACTTAATAATGATGAATCTCTTCCAGACAAATATACTCCAAACTATTTACCATCCCACAGTGGTGGTCTTGACAAGCCATTAAGAAGTTTGTTCCCTGTCTTAAGGGGTCTTGAAGACTTTAATGTCTTAACATTTGGCCTAAAAACATAGCAAGGATTTTTTAAAAAATAAATATCTGTAAACCTTAAACTTGTTTTACTAGCCTGCAGGCATGCTGTGCATCCAGCCCCTGCTCACCCAGGTGCTGCAGGTGCTCCAGGTCCCTGGTACAGCAGTGGGATTCCCTCCCAAGCAGCTGGAGCTGACACAGGCACAAACAGAAGCTCTATGATGTGACTCAGGAGAAGCCTAAGAGATAAGGTATGTTAGTAGAATGAACAGCATCTTCCCTCCCTTCAAATGTGAACAGTAAATGATGGATGTGGAGGGTGTGCAAGGAAAACCCTGCAATAACTGCCTAGGTCAGCAAGGATTCAGTAAACCGTAATTTTAGTGGCACTGGACCTAGGGCTTCAATGCCCTCAGGCCACTCACAGCACTGAAAGAAGTCAATGCCTGACAACAAGACTGTAAGTGAAGGCAGCAGCAGTTAAAAATCTGAAATGGAAAGGTACCTATGCTGCAGATCCCAGGGCAGAGAGGATGGCGATGAAAAAGGGCTATATGGGCATGGCTGGGGCAGAGCCATAACTCAAGACTACAGAATGATGATGGGGCTTTTCATTTTGATTTCTTTTTAAAAGTTACTATTAATGTCAGCATTTCTTCTGTTCTCCAAAAATGAAAGTAACTCATTGTCTTTATGGGGGCCAACATAGCATTTACCAGCAGAACACAAAGCAAAACTACAAAATTTGACGCAGCCAAGTGGAGGATTCAGTCATGGGTTTCCAAGTTGTGGAGCACATACTAATAACCAAATGTCACCTAAGCAAGCAAAAACTCTTCCGGCATGTGCATGTTAAGTGCTGTTGCTACCAAGATAATGGTAATAAATGAGCAAGGTAAATTTGGGAGCTCTGCTCCTCCTCTCTGGAAGGAAGGTTAGAACCTTCTCTGGAAACCACAGAAATTTAAGGCAGCAGGAGCAACACAATTTCTGATATGCTTCACCTAAGAAACTTTGCTACTCTAAGCTTTCCAAAATTAAGTTTCATTCTATTTATTTAATTTCCTTTGTTGATCAGGTAAGAATTGAAACCCATTTTTATCAAACCTGAGACTCAACTCTGCTTGCAGGTCTGAATTTTTTTAAGTAACAACCATTTTTTAAAAAAGCGTGTTATTTTATTTTCATCAGATACTTTCCATAGTAGAAAATATTGTCAAGGAAAAAAAACCCAAAACTATAAAATATCACCTAATTAAAACCCCAAGAAACTAGCAAAATTGCCCAACTACTGAGCCTTGCCAGTGTCTTAGTTCACAATGACTTAGAAATAAAATTATAATAATCTCTCTCCAAATTCTACTAATCTTCTTTATATTTCCACTTGAAAGTATGACTTTTGTATACAACCACCATGATAGCACTAACAGTGGTTTATGTGTCTTAGTTCCACAGAAAACGAGCAAAATTGTTGGTTTTGGTTAGGTTTGGAAATAAGATCTTGTTGGTTTTTGCTCTCTACAATTTTTCAAGCCCCAAAACTCAAAGGACTCTTTGTCAGCTATCTCTTTTATTTTCCTTCCAAGTTTTTCATAGAACACTGGCTCCTTTTCATTAGTTCTTTCGGTCAACTACCTTTCATATCTCATTAGCAAATTCTGCCCACTACTGTTAAATCAATTTCCATGTCTTTTACTTAATGAAAAAGGGTTTTTTCAGTTTTTGTTCTCTCAGATCCACTGAGTCACAACCACATGGGTATGTCCTGTGAATCTGCTTTCATCCTGGCTGTTGTTTTCCTTGTGGTTTTTTGCAGACTGAAGAAATTTAAATTCAGCAAGGATCAGAGGAATCTGGTCATTAACCCCTAATATAAATACTAATTAGCAAATACTTCTTTTTTAATCCTGAGTGCACTATGCAGGGCAGGGCAGGGATGGGGGTGGGGGAACCACCTTACAAATGTACTACCCTCTATGATAGTTTGATGAAATGGACATTTAACTTCAGCCAAAAATGCCAGCTCTTTTAGAAAGCCAACTGCAGCCTAAAACTGTAATAGTACAACCATTTGCATATCAATCACCCAATATAAAGTCTGAAGGCTCTTTACTGACCTTCATGGGAAAGGAAAATCCATAAAAAGAACACTGAAAGAAAGAGGACAAAAAACAAACAAACAAACAAAAATAAAAACAAAAAAACCCAGTTAAACCTGAAATATAATAGCTATAGCTACAAATGGTACAGATGCCACATGTGAATTTATATGAGCTCAACAAAGCTGGACCTAAAGCCATAGAAGTAGGAATGCCCATTAAGACCACACAATTGCATGGAAAAGAATTTCAGCCCTAACTATTAGGCTCAGCTGAAGAGTAGATTGTGAATACTGGGGGGAAAAAAAGTCTAGATTGTTAATACTGTGGAAAAAAATTCTATCTAGTAATACAGAACTAAAGGGAAATTTATTGGGAATTCTTTTCTCTTCATAAAAGACTGAAGAATAAAGCAAACTCCATAAAGACCACCATCCTAGAGAACAGTAAGCAAGCTGAGGATAAGTTCAAGGACAGCACTACAGGATGAGAACAAACAGCTACTTGATAGTCTCAAAGTAAAAAGGGCAAAACTAGTTAGGAGGAGATACAAATAACCAGCATTTTCAGGGGAGTGAGGAGAATGCTTTCCCCTTCCCATCGTTGAATTTAATGAGAATCCCCATGGAGACTCCCAAGGTCAGGAAGTCTAGAAGGAGAGAGCAGATCTTGGGAGTCATTCACAAAAAATGACCTGGGGAGAAGGTGCCTGGAAAAGCCATAGGAAACGAAGAGTGGGCAAGAGGCAGGGGTGAGTCTGGGGAGTTGATACACAATCAACTGTCTTTGTGTGCTTTTCTACCCTGCCAGAGAGTGCACACTGAATAAAATCTGACCACTTAGGCCACATCGAGAACTGAAGCAGAGCAAGGGACCGGCAAGGCTGGGTGACACAGAACCGCCTGCAACACTAGAACCAAAAAAAAAAAGAAGGGGCAATAAGTGATCTTTCCACAATCCTACACAGTGATGACCTCAAATCTGAAGAGGGGGGCCTTACTTTCATTACTATCTATTTAAACACCTTTTGGGTTAGCAACTAACTCATTTAAAAGTTCTGGAGAAAGATATCTGAAGTCAGGACAAAACACAGCTGGTGTCTGTGTGGATATAGAGTAAGTTCACAATATAAAAAAGGACACAGTGTAGTGAAAAGCCAGTCCTAACTGACAGGTTAATATACCAGTTCTCCCCGTCTTGCCTCATACACCTGCCCTGTTTATTCTCATACACACACAAACTCAGTTCTAAAATTCCAAAATAGTTTATATGATTACAAAAATGAACATAACTTCTATCCAAAACAGACCAAAAACTTGGGGGCAGGTAGAACAGGACAAATGCAATGTAATGGTCAGATCTTTATGTAGATCCTATAAGAGAAATCAAAATATTCTCACATGAACACAAAAACTTGGAACTGCTTGGAAAATTCCATCACACACACCCACAAATCTTCACCCTGGTGTTTCCGATGGTGGATTCATTTTTCTGTATCAAGTGAATTTCCTTGTAGCAAAAGCTTTGTAACATGAAACATGTAGGTACAGCAAACAATACTTCATCTTTTGAATTTCAGCATAACTTTACTTCTAATGGTGTCTAACTTATTTGCTTTACTTTTTCATCATTTTATACAGGTAACTGTTCTGAAACAAACCATTTATGCCTTTATCTCCTCAGCAGCTGAACCACTTGGAAGAAAAACAGGAAACAGCTGGCTAAAGTGTGATGAGAAATGTATCCAAAGCTAAAAAAAAAAAATTACTCAAAACTGATCATTTACAAAGGCTGAATTTGCAGTTTTTACAAACTAATGGCAAAGAAACATTACGCAAGCTAAATTACATACACAGTGATTCACAAATGCTTGCAAAAATGAAGGAACTTTGTTGCTCAAAAGAAGCATTCAAGTTATTATAAAGTCCATCCACAATCTGTTGGTTAAAGGAAAGCAAAGCAAGGAAACAAAAACCTCTATTTCTGGACTACCAGACAATAAGAAAATTAACACACTGCTGTTGTAAGTATGACCCATGTTATACTTCATGGTTGTTGGTAACCTCTACCTATCTTTTCTTCAGACTCCACCCTGTTGAGTGACTTGGTGTGAACAGACCAAAGCCTCCTTTATGCTGACAGCAAATCACTACATCTCAAAGAAATGTTCATGGAGCAAACGGTTTTGCACTCTTGTAGTTCTCCCTGACTGTACTTTAAGGCAGGTTTCAAAAGGATACACAGCTAAGCCAGAATACAAGTAAATTTCCTAAAAGGGAAATATTTTGTATGTTCACAAAGTAACATTTTTTCCCTTTAAAATATATACATTTACATACAGAAGCCATACAGGATTGTAAACAGCAGACAGGAAGTCCAGTGTTACAGTTCCCATGGCAACTGTAATGTGCTTATATAAAGTAAAAAATGTTACCTATGCACAGGGTCAGAATTATGATGGCCTCAAGCATGCTGCAGGATGCTCTAAGTCTGCAAAGTTACTCAAGATTATTTCCTAATTTAAAACAGAGGAGACTGAGGACAATTTTCTCTCAGGAGTCTCTTTCTTGATCCAACTCAGAAGAACTCTCCATGGTTCAGATACATTCTTATGTTTTTGCTGAAAGAGGAACTATTCAGAATTATCATTCAAACCTTGTATCTATCCTAGAAGTATTTCAATGATGACTTGCTATATACATTTTTCTTAAAAACTCTTTTTTTTTTTCTCTTGTGCCATAACTCTAAAATTCCCTAATATTAACATTTGGAATTGTTGGGCAAGTCTGGTGTTTTGGACTTTTTCCCTCCCACTGGAAACTTAGGATGTGTCCCTTCCACAGAATACAATGCAGCACACAGCTACAAAGTTCACTGAGAAAAAAGAAAATCTAGCCACAGCATATGGAGAGTGTTTGGAAGACGTTTATCTTCTCCAAATTCTGAGTGAGCTCACTAACAAGTAACTGCCTCTAAGTCTAGAGAGAACACATGAGATCATCCCTTCTTTGTATAAAAGCTAGGATACAGATTTAAGCCCAGAAGCAGGGCTTCCAAGTAGTGTAGTAACATGAACAGTAAACAACAGCACACGCAACTCAAAGGTACCGAGGGAAGTTTTACTTATCAAGTTAAAGATCCCCTCTGAGCTATATTAGAATTCATTACACGTATTTTTATAGACAATATTTTTAATTTAAAGCTATAGTTTTTAAAGTGCTTAATATAAGTTTGGCATTTATCTGTCTTTTAAAATATTTACTATAAAATTATACTTTCCATGAAGCCAACAGCTCCATTCTGCACATGTTTCTTTCTCTCCTTCCAAGTAACATTATCCCAATAGGTGATTTCAAACAGATTACAGCATGACCAGAATTTCACCCATTTTCTAATACTTGAAGGGAATTCCTAAACACTAAGAACTTCAACTGTAACATGAAACTAGAGCAGCTAATAATACATCCTTTGTGAAGGTCTGTATTTGTTGTGATTGCTTGAAAATAATTTTTACAGTGTCAGAATAGTGTACAAATAGCCAGAACATATGAATCGCTTTTAATCACCTTAAGAGAAGCTCACATTATTTCACTGTGGATTCAAAGCCCAAATACTAGCAACACTCAACAGGCATTACAGTTACTGGAAAAGCTAAGGGGAAAAAAGCCCAGCCTATTTTCACAAGAGTTAATTAGAGTATTCAGAGTTCTGCAACAAGTGCATGTGCTGCTTTCAAGATAAACTTTTTCTTTACTGTTGCTGGTTTCTATGCTATGACAGCAAATTTCTCTGTAGGCCTCCATCTTCGAGTATTCACCACACTAAGGAAATCTTAAATTTTTACATATGTGTTATACTTCCAGAGATGAAGATCCATTTTATCTTCACACAAGTGGGAAGACAAGATTATTATCTGTAAGTAAGATAGACCACAAGTCAATCCAACAAAATTTTCACTCTCATACTCATGTAGGGGATTGATGAACTCATCTCAAAAGTGGGTCTTCAATCTCAGTTCCAAAATTACTGTATCTGGTTACCGTTGAAAATATTAAACAAATTGTTACTGTCACACAATTTCCAAGACAATACAAGTACTGGTTGATACATGTATTTTGCAGGTAAATAATATCTTCTAACTATAAAATTATTAGAAGAATAAAAATGAAAAAAAAGAAGATAGTTACAAATGCCAGAACTAAATGTTTGTATGTTTCCAGCACTGTCCCACTTCCGACATTCCTGATGAGAGCTGTATGCAGTTACACTGCCCTGAATCACGCTGGTTCCAACTGCTGCACTTGGGTTGGTGTGGGAGCACCCTCAGATCTCCCCTGTCACTCAACAGTCCAGCTCACGGGTACCTGGACTGTACCTAACTGCTGTATTATGCTCATTTGATATGCCTTTTTCTAGTCTGCCACTCATCTGTACTTTCAAGAAAATTTTGTGACCAGAGGGTTCATAACCATACTGTTTCAAATCACTTTTCACAAACAGAGCAACCAAACAGCCTCATATCTCACAAAGGATGCCTTAGATACTGTGAAAGTGTAATTTTACAGTAGAGATTTTTCCTCTAAGTCCTTCTTGAAATTTCATACCAGTAAGGTATCTGCCTACCAATTACTGTCAAGCCAAGCTTATTCCACATTAGCAAACTTTATTTTTAAAAGATGATGAAAAATCACAGAAAAGTAAGATAAATTAAAATGTATATGAAATCTCATAAATTCAGATTTTATTTATTCACTCACCTACAGAGTGATCTTTATATGGCACAGTTTTTACTCACTTATACCAGAGTAAACAACCCAACTTTTCAACAGTTCATACAGGTAATGGAGACAACTTAGGTTCAACTGAGAAAGAATCCAGAAAATTGTCCAACTCTAACACTCTGAAATGAATTCTTTTATGTGCTGCAGAGAGATTTTCTAAACTAGACCTTCATGCTTCTTTACAGTTAATGAACAGTCACTAGAAGGAAAGTCAGAAAATGTGGAAAAACTGAAGGCATAATATATTGCTCTTGCCAAGACTCCCACACTATTGGCTCTAAATACCTAAGTGTCCTCACAGCTAAAACTTATTGTTCATAATTTGGCCCAATATTGTTAAAGGTATAAGGCAACTACAAAATAACACAAACCATTAAGAGTTTTAACTCCAACTCTGTCACACATTATGATAGCAAAACCAACTTCTATAGACAAAGGGTAAATTTTCTATTTTTAAAGATAGCCTTTAAAACTGGAGTAACTCAACCCAAAGCAAATACAAGTCTACAGCTTCATTTTAAGAAGTCCAATTTATTTTTACAGCACTTACTGAAGGGAAAGCATAATTTCATGCCTATTTGGCTTCTCTCTTGCTTCCCTGATTTTTTTCAAATAGTCAATTTTGCTCACGAACTTTTTTCTTTAAACAAAGAAACAAGGAACAAGGGTCCAGATAGAATAAAAAAAACAGCTTGCCCTTACCTATCAATTACTTTAAGAACATAAACCTTTATGTCTAAATAAACACAGTAATGTTAGTAATAGACAAAATACTCCTGCATAGTCAGATTAAAAAAAAAAAACCTGTTAGAGTGGAGGAACACGCCAACCACTTGCAGATTATTTGCTTTATGTAATTTTTTTTCCTTTCAGCATGTTGGACTAGAAATTTTATTTCAGAATGGAAAACCAAAAGATTTCAAACCCAAATCTGTCTGTAATCCACAATATAGAATCACACACTAGACTTTTTTTTTGTTGTTAAACAAAAGTACAAGTACAGCATAAACTTCTGCATAAAGAGCACTTACATTTTAGGTATTAATGAAAAACTCTAAGAGGAGAGAAAAACTCCAGTTAAAGGATTCCATCTTTTAAAATATTGAGCAAGAAGCAAACTGCAGGAAAAGCACATAATCCTAACAAAAAGATGGTATGACAGTAGACCCAGACCTGAAATTCCTACAGAAACAATTTTTAAAAAAATCAAGAAGTGAAAGTCAGTAAGAATTTAATTTTTTAGTCTGCTTTGTGGACTGTGAATGTTGCAGAGTTTGGCAAAACAACATTACTAATAAGACTTCTATGGCCAGATGATTTCATGTGGACACTCCAGAAGCTTTGTGTCTGCTAACTCAGATCAGCCATCTGAGTGAAACACAGCAGATAATCAAGGACTTTTATGCAGCTTATTATTATTAGCAGAGAGGGTAAGGAAAATGCTTTCAAGTTGTTTTTTTTTTTTCACTTCTTAAGAATCAACATAGGCCTCTTCATTATATGAATTACACTGGAAAAGTGTATCTTCCAAGATACTAAGAGATACTATTCATATTGGAAATGAAAAGTTACAATTAACACCTGAGAAAAACAAACAAACAAATGTTCTTCTGGACTGGCAGCATTACTAACCCTTCCTTTGTTCATAAACATGTGCTAGCATTTGATGTAACATGTTTGGTGCAACAGTCTAAGCAGACATTATTTCCATAACTGACAGTGAAATAATCTATATTTTCAGAAATAGCAGAAAAACATGCAGCAATGATACCCTGACTAAAGCTGCTGACACAGCTCTGGTGGGGAGGCGGCTGCAGGGGGAGGAAATTGAGTTCTCCACAGGTTCACAATTAAAATTAATATTTATATGAATTACAAAAGATTGTTATTAATTCTGAATTCAGAACTAATAACCAATTTGAAACAGAAAAAATATTTAAAAATATCAACACAAAACACCTGTGTTTGGCTCTATTTCTTTAAACATATTATCCAAGATGACTGTTTTAGATATCACAATAATAAAATAGGATAATAACTTTTTTCATCACCAAATCGTTTTTCTTTCCTTAACTTTTTGTGAACAGACTACAGTTCAACATTATGGAAACAGAAAAATCATAACACAGGACTCCTCACATTAGCCCTGCATAATCAAAAATCCTTGCATTACACTGATTTTACACAGGAATCATAAAAACACCATGGACACTAAATGGGGGGGCGGGAAGAAACAAACAAACAAACCCCTGATGCTAACAAAGACTGAACTACTATACCAAATCATAAAACAGATGTGGACTAATTAATGTTTTTGAATTGTTGCCTTATTAGTATTTGGCATTTCAGTAGTGCTTTAGCAAATATGGAGAGTGGCAGATGTCTCAGAGTCCTAACTTCTGTCTGAGCAGACTTAAGCCAGCAGAGTTCTTGCTTCCCAAAGTTCAAACTACAGACACCAGGAATGTAATGACACAGCAAAGATAGTACTGACATCTACAAAATAAGCTTAACTAAAGAATTCAGCTATTATACACTGCAATCATGTTGTTGCAGCTGCCATCTGGACATCTTGAATCACTTACCTGGTTGAGAGAATCACCCGTGATAGTCTAGTGAGCTGCCCAAATGTAATAACTCAGTTCTGGTTGCTTTTGTCATGTTGCACTATATTACAGCAGAAACACTATCATGGCAGGAAAAAGAGGTGTACTTCGACATTGTGAATCTAAGGTCTCTCAGACTCCAGAACTCTGACTTTGGCAATTAGTCAGATTGCTAACACAGTGCAGCTGAGCTGAACCCAAGTAGTGGATATGCTGCCCAAGCAAAGCTTGCACTCTCATTAGCTGTTCATATGGCAAATTCTTTGCACTTGCCACTTCTTCAATATATACTAAATGTGAGGGGCTTGCACTGGTCCAACGTGGACTAGCAGATGTCTCACAAACAGATACAACAGCCATGTTACACAACCCATCTGATAAGTATTGCACTGTATATAGCTACAAAAACACCTAAATTAGAAAAAAAAGTCATTAAAAATATCTTCTCTCTTCATACAACACATCCAGAGCACAGCAGGAGTCTGCATCTGCATATAAAATATCTACAAACAGTAATAACACATTACATGAAAAAAAACTAACTTTTGCAAAGCCTCAGTACCATCTCCCTGTATACAGGAAGAAAAAAGAAAAAGAAAAAGTCATTCAGCAAGATGACAGTTCAACGCTTTCCTTTATTAGCACTAGAATTTTTATGTAAGGGATATGCCCAAATGAGACCCACATTTTCCTACTTAAAACATAAAGGTCTCTATTGTTCCATGTTACACCAGTACTGCTACGAAAACTTAATTTCTCCAACTTTTTTTTCCTCTTGAAGAACAGAACTACTGTTCATTTAGCTGTTCCAAACAGAATGCATGCTCAAAGGGTGAGATAAGGGGAAAGGAAGAACAAATTACAACATTCATTTACTACTTACTCCTTCTTCCTTTGATTATTAGCATGAAAGCTTTCTACAAATGCTCAATATTCATTACATTATTTTAACCCAGTCCATATGTTCACCAGGTCCATATATTTGTCACATCCACTGAGTTAACCTCTATGTTTGTGTAAATCCATCTATAATGCTAATAATATAAGCTATAAACATAGAAATATTATTATGGAAACAATATTGGATACTAAAATAACAGAAAAACTCTAAAGAATACTGGATGTATACTATAAATAAAGAGACTAAACACAGATGTTGATAAGACGAAAAATAGTTTTAGTATCCATTTCAAAGAAGCAAAACTTGGAAACGTGGTTTTAAGCCTCTTCTGATCATGTGAAAACATTCTGTGCATTGTAATTATGCAGAGTGCTTTACAGTGCCTTTTGCTCATTTGTAGACAGAACTTTTCCTTTTAAAATAATTAGTGAGTATTTATTACATTTATTTCTGAGTTTATATATATACACTATTTAAAAAAAAAATCTTCAAATTAAAGCATTCACACTCCAAACATGTTTTATGTTCAGTATTACACAGTGGTA
Organism: Formicarius rufipectus; assembly: GCA_013399695.1. Classification (NCBI taxonomy): domain Eukaryota; kingdom Metazoa; phylum Chordata; class Aves; order Passeriformes; family Formicariidae; genus Formicarius; species Formicarius rufipectus. The sequence goes on along the minus strand of VXAU01005056.1, from coordinate 399,016 downwards.
GAAAGCAGTGAAACACGTATGCGTTATAAAAGCTAAGGAACTCATGTCAAACTGGGTATGTCCAATGAAGAAACATAAACACATCGTTCCAGCAACCTCAGCTACAAAACATTCTTCCTTCTGTCCTCCCAAAAAACTTAGACTGATAATACAAATGTGCTGAGGATACACGATGTTATATAAATACCCAGAATCATATTCCTCCCTTCGTGGGAGGCTGATGATGCACCGTTCAGTGCATCTGCTGTACCAGCAAGTTTGTACTTCCATTGACTCATATTTCACAATAATGAACAGTACCACAATGCTCTGCAGCCTGGTATAAACACATGTTTATAGAACTATTTAAATGGAAAAATACTAGTTTCTAGAAGAACATGAGGATATTAGAGGAGGGAACAACGTCCACTGGAGTCCCTGTCCTACCAAGTCCCCTCCTCCCTTATCACTGACAAAATTTCATATAATCCATTTGACCAATTTTACAGTAGGATTCAGTGATCTTAAAGGACTTCTCCAGTCTAAATGAATCTATGATTCTATACAAGCAAGTTTTCTTCCATTTCAATTCTAGTGAAAGTTATTGAAGAGTTTGACCATCAACTGCTAGAAATTTCTTTCAGCAGAAGAGATACATATTTATCCAGGACCAGTTCAGCAGCATAGCTTACCTGACTAGACTCCTTTACCTTGATTCTTTCCCCCTCCCTGGAGCTTTTTCACACATCTCAACAGAGGGGGGGAAGGGAGAAAAAA
>VXAU01005056.1:352448-398250 GCA_013399695.1 Formicarius rufipectus | reverse complement strand
AAAAAAAAAAAAAATCGCACCTCCTTTTTTGCTAAGCTCAGTCAGTGATCACTGGTCAAAATCTTTTACAGATTATATTGACAACTATTTAATTTCCACAGCATAGAAAATCTTTTACTGCTTAAGATAACATAGTAAGGATGTGCTATGCAATTTGCATAATTATAATTTATGCATTAATGATTTCATTCTAAACTCAGAATTCTTTGTATTATCTAATTTAAGAGAACACAAATCAGGGCAATATCTGCACATTAACATACATTCTGCAACTACTTTTTTTTTTTATTATTTGCAAATGTAGAAGCAGTATAAAAATTCCTGAAACCTGGCAAAAATGCTATGCTTCCTTTTTTAAAGCAAAAAAATTTGTCACTATAATGTATTACACACATTATATTATATTTATAGAACTATTACATAGGTAATATCTCCATCAAATGTATATATATGCTATATATACTCAAAAGTGTAGATCTGTATGTTATATATACACAAAAGCATAAATGTACATTTTATATTTTCTAATTAAAATATAAATACCTATGTTTCTGTATTTAAATCTGTATATAAGGATGTTATATTCTTATATTTAGCAATACTATTTAGCAAGATATAAATATATACCTATAAACATTTTATATAAATATACACAAGTATACATATATATATCTACATTTTATATACACATGAAATTATTCTTTTTATTCCACGTCATTTTAAACCAAAAGAATTTTGAAGGATGACAACACCTTCTTGTAGAAAACAGTGTTCAGCATAAGGTTGTTTAACACAGTTAAGTGAAATATCCTATTCAGTGTTAGTAAGTCTTTACTTTTTGAACGTGCTTTTTTAATGGAAAGGTCATCAGGTTTTCAAAACTTTAAAGCAAACAAAGAAAGAAACAAACAAAAAACCTCAACAGTAACAAAAGCTTACCTCATACCATAAAGACCTCTCAAGGCAGGAATTAAACTTCCATTTTATTAAGGAGTGAATTATAGTTAGCTGTTCTGTTGTAATCCTGGAAAGCTTCAAGCCACTGTTGTTTCTCCTTTGCTCAACGTAATTCCAAGCAACAGTTCCTATGTGCCCTGAAGGTGAAGTCCTAACAATTGCTCTTGTTCCAGTATAAACTGATTTTTTAACCTCTTTATCATTTTTACAGAAACGTCTTATTAATAGAGTAGAACGTTCCTTTTTGTTTCTAAAGAAATCCTCTTCCAACTCGTCTTCACAGCTCTCATTACAGTCCTCAAAATGGCTCAGAAAGGGCTTTGAGGGCATTCTTCCAGTAAAGTTATTTCCACAGAAGTTGTGACCTGAGCATGCCACTTTAATTTTTCGTGGTGCTCTTTCCAGACATAAATACTTATCACTTAAAGCATCTTCATACAACTGCGGCCCGTTTTTATTGTCACAGTTATTTGTCACCTCCATTATCCTGCAAGTGCATGCTGGGGTACCAGAGGCGTTATCATCACCAACACTCAGGGGCTGCAAGCAGCTATCCAAAGTGAAGCTGTTATGTAAACTGCACAAAGCCTTTGATATATTCCTTTCACTAGCACAATGTAAATGAAAAAAGGCCACTTTGTCAGGATCACTGCTGTCATTATTATTTACTGCTGTCTGGCTTCTTAATGAAGGTCCATTCATTTTCAACTGAATTTCAGCAAGCATGGCTCTTTCCAGTGAAACAGGAATTCCAGTTTCCAGGCATGCCTCTCCCCGTGCTAAAGGATCACAAGACTGATACAACTGGCTGCAGGAGATATTGCTCTTGTAGTTTTTCTGCACGATGTTACAGTTAATGTTAAGAAATTCCACTGAATCAGGGATGGAGCCGCTCCTCTCCCAGAAGTTTTCATTACTCTTGTCATTAGTCAGTTGTTCTTTTGCCAGAGAGAATATTTTGGGCACTGAGCCCTGAAGACTTTCTTCTTCAAGTCTGTGTAAGTATGACAAAGCGTGTGTGGTTTGCCTTCCTGAACTGGCAGTATGTCTTTTTATAACACTGGTGTCCAAAACATTTTCAGTATTTTCATCTGCAGCTGACTGAGCAGGTATCACTTTACCCCGCACCACAGAGAGGAGAACAGACGCTGCCATCTCCTCAGAGGTCATCTTGACAGTCTCTAGTTCTTAGATGAGTGCTGGGGACAGTGGGGGAGACGCTGTCGACCAATCCTCACACCATGATTTCAGTGTAATAAAAGATTCAGTGCTAAATAATCAGGGAATATCTGGTAAAACATATAATGACTGCTTGTTCTTTTTGAACTGGCTTTTATAAACAAGTAATTTTTTTTACTGTTGGGCTACTGGGCTTACCCAACCCTGGATTAGTGGCATGAAGCACTAACATTTTTAAACCAGTTTCTTATTGTGACAGAGCTATTCAGCTGGTCTCCTGCAAAAATTAATTCTTCTGCCATATATAACACACACCGCTGCCTCAGTCTGTAGGTGACCAAACACATACTCCATGTCAAAGATGCATCTTCCCATAGGGCATCCAAAAAGTTAGTTTTCTGTAAAGAAAAGAAATATGTAGATATATTGAACATCTCCCATGGCATAAAATCCGTCATCACAATTACAAAACAAAGACATTTCTTTTGTGTAAAAAGAATGATCACATAACAAAGTAAGCTAATTATACTGACCCCTAGAGATTTCCAAAATACACATTTAAATCAGTCTTAAAAATCCCACTTCTCAACTTTGGAAAATTACAGTCATGTTTTATATATTTGAATACGTCTCCACTTCACTGTGGAAAGCCACATGACTGCAGAGAACTAATATTACCAAAACTGTAACACTGAAATTGAATATACACGAGAAATACAAAAGGAAAAAAAGAAAACATCTTTTCCATATTTTTTTCACAGCCAAGATAAGTTAAAAGCATTTTCATGAACAAAATAATTTTTAAACCTACACTGTCTTTTTCAATTATTTTTCTGTGATGTTACGTGGGTTTTGCTTTCATTAAACTTTGTGTTGATACCAAAAAATCATGAAGAAAACAGTACTGTGATTACAAGTTTATGACTCAAAAAGCATGAAGACATATTAGGGTAAAAGACTGAAATATCAGAAATAATCTTTTTGACCTCTTTACTTGTATGCTTTAAGCTAAAAAGTTAACCTGCCATTAATTCTCAGCTGCTTTTCTCCAAACAGCATGGTAGCAGTAAATCTTGGCATCAGAAAACATGAATTTACAGGTAAATGATGGAATCACTAGTTCAGCTAAACACAATAATTAAATCATCTACAGTTGATAAAATACCTAGTAATGACGGGAGGGAAAAGAATCAGGAAAGCTCAATAAAGTAATTTCAAGTGTAAAATCTATTCTGATACTCTTCTCAAGTAACTATGATTAACTATTTTATTTTAATCCATTTTAGAGTGTAAGCTTTCATTTTTATTGATTACTATCCTTCATCCAAAGTCTGGCACAATTCAAAAGGTAAAACATCCTCATTAGGTAACAGGATATTTGAGATGCTATTTTTTCACACAATTAAATGCAAAAGTTTAACTAAATGTATTATTTTACCGAGGTAGGGAAGGGGGTCACAAAAAAGGAAAATAAAATTTACAAAGCTGTATTTTGCTGAAAATCTGTTGCTTCAAAGATTGCTAGCCAGGGAACAGCACTGTTTCTTCAGACATTACCTACCACAAATGCATGGGGAGGAAAATTCAATTTAATACTTCAATCACAATTCCAATTCTAGTGGTTTAATAACAGGGAGGGTTGGAAAGGAAAGCAATGAGATAGAACAAAGAGCCACAAGTTTTACATTCCCCACTCATTACAAAATGCATGTGCATGCCAGATCAGCCAGAGGAGAGTCAGGATGGGAAACTCAAATCCTGTACCAGAAAGGAAAATAACAGCTACAGCTCATAGAAAAGTTGTGTAAAAGGAGATTGCAGTAAATGGATCGAGTGGCAGGGACAGGACTTAAATTACAGTCATGTTGCTAACACAACTCAGAGAGAACCCTAATACATACTGCAACTGCAGAGGACATGCAATGAAAAAGCAACACTCAAGCAATTCTTTATGTCTATATACCGTGGTAGGCCCCATATATTTAAATTGCACCCTGAAATTCATTATAATCTACTTTCTTTAATCTTATCTATTTCACTTTCAAACAAACAAACAAAACAACAAACCAACAACAATCCAACACATGCACACAAAAAAAGGAGAGCACTTCAGCAGTTTTTTTATTCTACCATTTCCTATCTATCACTCTTCCCTGTCCTCCTTCCTCTTCAAAGTCCCAGATAACAGCTTACAGAACTTTTTGTGACTACACAAGATAAAAATTGCAAGCAATACATCTAGAAATCATCCCATCTTACTTCTTCTAGGAACAACTCCATGCCTTTCAGAACAAATCTACATATGATGATGCTGATCAAAGGTGAAAGATCTAGGAGGGAGACCTGCTGGTTTTTCTCTTGAGCTGTGAAGTTTCTTTCCTGCTATATCAAGTAACAGTAAGTCATTGTAAAAGGTATAAAGCATGTATATATGTTAGCAATGGTCTTCAGTACTGATTTTTAAGAAATTCTGTGATCTACCAAAATGTCTCAATCTACTGATTTATTTTTCCTCTTTGCATCAGAACAAAAATTTCCAGACAATGAAATGAAAATACAAGCCACCAAAATAAATTAATAAATGTATTCCCTGTAATATTGCTAAGCCAAGAATAAAAATGAATGGACTGGATTGTCACTGCAAATATTATACCTCTTATTATGCTGTTTGCCAAGTGAAATTCTTCAACATCCCTCTACTAGGCAAAAAGATTATGCATTCTCAAATATTATGCAACTTTAACATCACACTATTATTTTGAGATCACAAAACTGATACATGTTAATTTGAATTTTTTTACATTGTTCTTTATGAAGAAACTTTAAGAAAAATAAGCATATCACTGATTTGTTTCTGTAAGCAGAAATTTGCTAAAACCAGAAGCTCATTTACATCCCAGACTGTCCACAAAGCTCATTCAGAGGCTAGGACTGGTCTTCACAGTCCTCCCTTCCACATCATTTTCCCATGTCTATCTTATGCCAAAGTGCTTCTGTATGTGTCCTCCACAAACAACTTCTCTCAGACCTTTTTCTTCTCCCCAGAAACTGTCTCAAATCTGCCCCAACACTGTTTCTGTTGGTCCCCTCTCTCCTCAGCTCCTGAGGCTACATGCCTGTCCATTTCTCTCTTCTCTATCTGTGCCTCTTTGAAATCCAATTCATCAAGAATAATGTCTGCCTAAGAAGCCCCAAGTGCATGTCCAGCTGTTCCCACCCTGTTGTGAACCACTGCAATGTGATAGGGAACTGAACTGTCTCAAGAATCTTTTACTCAAATTACTACACAGATAGAACATTTTCCCTATCCAGTTCATAGAGTATGGTTGTCCCAATGTGTGCTAAAACAGCACAAGGGAGAAAAGAGCAGCATGGGGAAGGGAGGAAAACACTGCTTAAGGTGGTTTACAGATTTCTGCAAATTGTAAATGTAATTTGATGCTTCAGCTATGTCACTCTAGCAGGTAGCTGCCACCAAAGCTGGCAGACTTGCTCCTCCCCTCACTCTTCACCTTTTACTCCAATTTCCCTAATCTCACCTAGAGATCATAAGTCTATAGGGTTAATTCAGATTCAGCTTGCCCATTTATCACAATTTTTTTTTTTTTAAATGAACTGACTCACCTTGTGGCCACATGATCACTATATTCCATGCAAAGACTATGAATGGCTTGTAGGGACCACATGTCTAATGTCTCAGTAGAAACTTCAGATCATGTTTGCTAGAACACCTAAATTCACCCTGAACTTCTCTCCTAGTTTGTCATGTCTAGTGTTAAAAGTATGTAAAACCTCATGAAATAGCAAGTAAAAAGTATGATGGTAGAGCTTCTGATCTCTGGACAACTGCAAAAACATCCAAAGCTGCGGCTCTGCTGAACAGATGACAAGGGTTTCATATGTCCCACACTGTACTCCTCCTTAGTCTCTGCTTTCCACTGCAATCAACAGATTTCAATTCACTGTGCCCAGTAAATTCCTGAAACTGGTGGAATTCATTAGGCATCTTATGAAGTGCATTAACACAGTTTTATAAATGCTATCCAATGTAAAACTTGCAAGCTCAACCAATAAAACTGTATTTTGCATCTCACTGAAAAAATTACAGAACTGTCACTCCCTGTGGCTTCCCTTATTTGCCTGTCTGCATACGGGTGGCTGAAGCCTAGATCTTCATGTAAAATCCTCATACAAACACATATATGCATTTGCATATAAAAACAAAGCTAAAATTATTCAAAAGTATATCCCTCCTGTTATACATTCAACTCAAAACACACTTACAGTTAAATCTGAATATAAAAGCATATGAAGTAGACAGCAAAGCCCTCGCTGTAGTCAATAAGTGCTGGTATTTTCTAAAGCCGCTAGATTAGCTGATGAAATCCATTAATAACTACACTGGTTCATTTTACAAGGCCTAAGGTATGTCAGAAATGTAATGTGCTCCTTCTATCAGTAAAGTAAAAATATAAGAAACTAGATCCAGTGTCAGTGAATCATTGTGGATGCAGAGGTCAGCCAACAAAGACAAATGAGTAATTAAAATAAACTATCTGGCAACCATTCAGTACACACTTTCACAAAATGTATTAAGTCTGAAAACATACGACACAAAACTAATTTGTCTACTTTTTTTCCCCCATTTACACTGACTGCATACACCTTGAGACTTAGAGTGAAAGTTGGTTCCAGTCAGAATTAATAATCATTAACAATAATATTTAATAATTTATTATTCCCCAGACATCCAAAATTAAAGGCTATAACAGTCTAGGTAAAACATTTCATTACAGTATTTTGCCTCAGAAATGAGCAAGAGACATTAGTACAAGAACAGGGCACCAACATGTCATCCCCAGTTCTCTAAACCTCTCTTCTGCCCAGGGAACCACAGGGAAACAGCAAGGAGGAAATAGCTAGACTCTTAACAGTCACTCAAGATGTGCACAAATCCAATTTGAACAGTTGGAAGCAAGTTATAACAACATTTTATTTGGCACTGAGCATCATGAGGGACCTCAGATTTACAACCAGCATCTGTGTTTCAACAACAAGAAAGAAGAACTACAGTATTTATATATTCTGTCAAGTTAGAACATTTTTTCTCATTTCTAGAATACTTATCTAAACATGATCAAGTATTAGATGTCTCAAACTATGCAAATGTCTGCCAGATGGTGAACCCTCTCAACTGCCTCATCATTCATCGCTGCATCACGCAGAATCTGAAGCTTCTGCCAGATAACAGCTTCACTCTTCATTTCTTTACAGAAATTCCTTTTCTGCACAAGGAGATGCACTGAGAGAACTCAAAACTTATCTTACTCTCAGGGTCAGTTCTGTATTTCTTTCTAGATCTGATCTGAAATAAGCTGTTTAAACAAACTTTCTGTTCAGTGGTTACTTGGAATTTCATGATAAGTGACCTTATCTGAAAGCTGTAATTCCATCAATGACACTTGGATGTCCTTCTACCTGAGATGCATGACAACTCTAAGACAGGATTATTCTTCTCCATCTTTGGACAAGTACTTCTGGAATAAATTTAATTTTTTGAGGAACTGTGAAAACAGTCTCAAATGTATAAAAAGGGTCTTCAAGTGCTGAGTCTCATGCTCACAGGAAAAGACAGTATAGAAGAATTTAAAACAAAAATGTTCAAAGCATAGAATTCAACAAACTTGTCACTGGCAAGTAGACTTCTTAGAAGATAAAATATAAATGAAAACAAAATATTTAACAATAAATATATATGAAAGACAAGGATAAATAATGCTCATGTACAAGAAAAGTAAGACATAAAATAATTATTTTTTTTAAAGGCAGGTAAAAGACAAATGGACCAGAATATCAGGATTTTAAGACCTGAGAATTTACAAAGTAATGCTATAAATAATNCACCACACATGATTAAAAATGAGATTTGACGCTTAAGCCAACCTACTGGCAGGCTCTAGCCAAAATAACTGATTTTTCATTCCCTGTCACTTTCAGTGAGGCATTTTCACTATTTCCTGAACAGGAACTCCTGCAGAAAAGAGAATCAGTTAAACCAGAGGAAAATTAACCCAGGAAGAATGGAGGAGAGTCATCAGGCAGAACAAACTGATGCCCCTCAACTCAGTCGTGTAAGTTGACAGAGACAGCATAAGCATAAAGCAGGGTGCTGGTCAAGGCAGAATCCAAGACCAGAGTGGAAATATATTTGCTGAACCTCACATTGAGACAGCTTTAATAAGTCATCAAAATACATCCTAAAAATTAATCTGTAGGAACACAGATAGAAGTATAAAAATCTGAGAGGTTTGGGCAACACAAAATAAGACAAGTCACATGAAAACAAAGGCAAGTTCCATTACTTAAATATAATAAGAAACAGTGAGATTGATTACCAGCTGAAATGTTCAACCATTTTGCAGAATTCAGATGTCATCCTCTGTTTCACTGGAATTACTCATATAATCTGCAGCAAACATCAAGTAACACATTCACAGCACTGTCTACATGTTCTGTACCCTTGAGTACCAACAATAAGGCATTCAGATCCCTTAAAAGACCAAGAGCTTGAGCATGGAAATAACTCAGTCATCATCCCATTTCAAGACTTTGCCCACCTTTGAAGATTTTATGGTTCCCCTGAACTCAATGTCATAATTCTTATCTTCACTTTATCCTCTAACAAATTCTACACACGCACACCCTTCTTTTACATGGTTTCTCTTTAGTCAAATTATGCCATTTCTCCTCAGCTGATAAAGCTCAGTAATTTCCTTCATTAAGGCCACCTGGTATTACTATGCTAAAAAAAAAAAAAAAAAAAAAAGCCCTTCTACCGATCGGGGCTCTAAGTAAAGTCCATCAAACAGAAGCAAAGAAGAAGTGGAGGTGTTTTCGTGCACAATTACAAATTCCTTTAAAATACTGCAAATGGTGTTTCTGTTAAAATACTAACGAAAACAAGTGTTGACATCAAAATATAATTAATACAGGGGAAATTATTGTATGCACTTCCTGTCATTTGCCAATCGCTTCAGTGGCCTCCTTACATACAAACACTACTGTTCTGGGATTTGCCCCAGCTCGTGTTACAGGCGTGGCTGCAGCGCCACGTTTGTGTCATTCGGTGGCAGAGAGGATAAGGCGAGATCTTCCCCTGGTGCTCTGACCCACGTGGGCTCCCAGGATTGCTCAACAGCCTGACATTATTGCTTTTCTGTTTGTTGGTTTTTTTGCTTAATGTTCACCTGAAATGTTACACTTGAGAGGCGGCGGGCGTTGGCCGAGTGGCGTAGGCCACTGCCTGTGGAGCCGGCTCCTCCTCTGAGGACGCCGGTTCGAATCCTGGAGGAACTCGCTGCCGCTGTCCGAGCGTGCTCAGCTGTGGCAAGATGAACCTCAGGAGTAAAGGGGGTGGGGCCAGTTCCGCGCACACTGTGCCTCACCTAAAAAATCCATAGCACAGGCTTATCCCAAGACCTTCGTTCACAAAGTCCAGCCAACAACAACTGTTCTGAGAACCTGGTTATCACATTCAAAATCTGCCACTTGGAAATATGAACTATTCAGAACTCTAAAAAGTCAACAATAATCTGGGACTACATCCTAATGTCATTTGTACACATGGTATACCCCCTCCATTCCAGTTTTTACCAAACTCTTTCTCCAAAGAGTCATTAGCACATGTGAACTCAGTATGTAAGTAGCAAAAATTAAATTATTTGAAAGCCAGATGAGAGTTCCTGAATGCAAAGGGAAAGTAAGCAGGAAATTGATTGCAGGCTTTCATTTGCAAAGAAAAAAAAAATCCAATCACAGATTCACAATGGCACACCAGTGACAGAATTGGGTGTTTCAAGCTCTGATCCCATTCTCTTGCTACTACACCTGTGAAAGATGCTTTTGGAGATGCTGCCTTGACCAAAGGATACCCATTTGTCTAAGTCAGTTCCTTCATGCCTTCAAAAGTTAATGCCTTGGTCAGCCAGCCATCAGCTAAGCCCTACAGTGGGCTGACCCTTTCAGAGTAGTGGACAGGATTCAGATATCACAGCATGCCAAGCAAACTCCATACCCTTCCTGGAGCACCACCTGGGCCGCCCAGCAAAGTTTCTCTCCCTCCACTGGGATCCAAGCTCCAGCAGTGACAGAAACCAGCACATCAGTTTCTACAGCAGTAGGTTTATTTGTTTGGACACTGGTAAGAGAGTGACAACTCAGCTTTGAGGTAAAGAACCGTTTATCAAATATTCTAACACCACTGTCTCTCATCCTCTCAAATATTCTAACACCACTGACTCTCATCCTCTCTTTTCCTAAAGCAGCACCAGAAAGGTTTGGATTCCCTCTAGCAAGAATTTCTAGCCCTGGCAATTCTCTTTCTTACCTAGTTCCGGTTAACACCTAAGTGCCACTGATAGTATTCTTCCTTTGTGAGCTCACTAGCACTTCTACCCAATGTGAAACCATACCTTTACAGGACTTCGAGTGGCACACAGAGATATGTATCAATAAATAGCAACCGCAGTGTGCCATAAGAAACTGTCACCTTGCCAAAGTTTTAAATTTGCTCCAATCCAAGTGACACAGCAACAGTAAGTGACAGTAAGCAACAAGAACAGCTAGAATTCCTTCTCTTGTTCATGCTTCCTTACAGCAGTTTTCTTGGTAAGAACCCAAGTCTTCTCTCATTTCCCTCTCTTTCTCTGTCCCATATTAGCTGTAATTCTAGACACACTGGTGAGCACAGAATAAACCTATAATAAAAATATTTCTGAGTACTGTCTGAGGGTATGTTAAAGGCGTATATATCACTACAGTTTATCTTCTGTAAACCAAGCTAACACTTTCACTCACAGTATGCTAAGCTACAGTAGTCCCACTAAAACATTACTTGAATAGTAATCTATATGTTATTGCTCAGCTGTCATAACTGCAACAAGTCTGAAACCCCAGTATATGTTTCAAATAAAAACAAAATGCTAATATGTACATGCACAAAAGTTCAGCCATTTGTCAACTCATGCACTTACACTTCAGCCCTAGAAAGACAAACAAAAATATTTCAAATGCTGACATGATTAAATTACTGCACCACTCTTCCACTTCCTCAAAATAAATTTTCTTTGTATACCATTCCTGACCTATTCATGCCACTCATTCAGGAATCATACTTACTTTCTTATTCTTTCTCTTTTGAACATCTGCTATTTTATCTGCATGTTATTATCATGCCTAATAGAGAATATAAAAGTAAAAACAGGACAAGAGAAAAACAAGACAAGAGCAAACAACCTGTTCGCTTAGAGGATAATTTTCTGCTTTAAAAAGATGTAATTTTCAGAAGATTACTGATTTAACACCCCTGAAAATACACAAAACAATGTCTATACTACCATTACTGTTCTAATATTTCTAGATACTAAGCACTATGACACTGAAAACAGCACTATTCAAATACAGCAAACAATACTGGCTCAGCAAATCAACACTACATTTGGTTTTTGCCTATGATGGCTTTATCAATCACATCATTCTCTGGAAGAAAGTCCACCCTGACATCTGACTAAATCAAGTAATCTCTAAGATGGCTCTTGCCAAAATTAACTGTGCAAGCAGCAAGTCAGCACACAACTGCAAATTATTTTTTCAGGATGTTGCAAGATGTTTATTACACCAACATAAAATTTATTACATTGGTAATGACCTCTTAAGTGATCATTTTAAATTTAATATTTTAATATTTTAAAATTCCTGTATGCATAATTGTAATTCACATTATAAATACTATTTATTCAATCTTAATAAATAAATAGCACAGAAATAGACTCAGGATCAAAATTAGGAGGTTTCTTTTATAAGAAACTGTTGCATCTTCCAAGAAAAAAGGAACTAGACAGAGAAAATACACAGCAAATTCCATGTTAATATCCACTTACATTTCTTTAACAATTTAACCTATTAGAAGGAGAAATATACCTGAACGTCAACATAGCAGGTCTTCATATATGATTGTGACACATTTAGGTGACCCTTTATTTGAGGATCTTTAAAATTATTGCAATGAATGTCTACATCCTTGACGAGGATAGAGATTTGTTTGTTTTCCCAATTATCTTTCAAAGAGTCTATGAAAGATGTGCATTAAATATCTCTGACTACTTTTGAGATCTGTATTTACAACATGTGGCTTATAAATGTGCATTTGTACTTCATCCGTTATTTTGGGATAAAAAGATAACATTCAGCAAGTATTCAACCTAAGTTCAGTCATCATAAAACAGCCCATTCTTGTGCTCCTTGCTTCAAGAGTAGTAAGAATTTGGAATTCTAAACATGTAAATCTGCTCCCTTGATAAGATGGGACTTTATGCCAGATTTTTAATCTACTTCAGTCTTGATAAAAAAGTCAATTGGGATAAGAATGTGTGGCAAAAACTAATTCTATACTTATTTAACGCAAACAATCACTTGTTCAAAGTTTTTTACATTTCTTAAAAATTCTTGTACTTTCAGCTGAATAGACAGAATTTTAATACACTGAAGTTGTTGGTAAAATTAACAGACAAGTATTTCAAAGTATATTTAGTGTTCATGTAGAGTAGCTAAAGGTACAATCTAAAACAAAAGGACACACAATAACCAAGCATTATATACCCTAGTTCTTCTAGAAGTAATGAACTGGGAATAATCATGATGTCTACAGACATGCCAATTGCAATTGAAGCTTTTGTTACAGCTGGGGTATTACTAAGGACTTTCTCTTATAGGAACCCTTCACTAATGTGCGACCTCTCAAAGCAACTTCTTCACAGCCAGAACGATCTACAGAACTTCTCTTCTGCACCTGAGTAACATCTGCATGAAAATCATTGAGTCTTCAGCATTTTTGTGATCTGCTCTTCACATAAAGCAGACTGCTACATGCCAAGTTAAAAGTTGGAAGAAAATACATGCAGACACACAGTGAGACTTTGCACAGTCATTTCCACAGAAACTAGGCTAAAAACTGCAGTAATTATTTGGAAAATTACACTTCCTTCTCTGGAACACCCTTTTTTAGTTTGACTGAACTGGCAACATGTGTCAGAGACTCTGGTAGTATCCAAACAAAGCAGCCTCATTAAAATCCGAAAATGCTACCAGGAAATCTTGCTGGGTTTTCTTCACCCTAGACAGACATACATTCCAATATTTATATGCCTCAGTAATAACATATTACATAAAAAGGAGTATTACATATATACTTTCTCAGTCAAGCAGAAAGATTTGTTTGCATCCATTTGACTGTGAATCCCTGCTGCTAACACATTACTTAATATCTAGGTCAAAAGGGTTCTAGAAGGGAGGAGGTGTGTACATATGCCCCATGCATGCCCTAAACTCGAGCAGAGAAGGGAAAGCACCAGAGGGGAAACAGTCAGTGCCAGTTAAACAAGCCAAAGAACACAGCCACAAAAGGACTGTATAAGATAACGCACTGGCAAACGCACGCTGGAATGCTCAAGGTTATCTCTGCCGTAACAGACAATGAAGATGAAGTGACCCCGTTTTCTGTAATGTACTTGGGTGTGATAATGAAACAGCAACACTTCAACCAGCACAACCCTGCATGATGGGATGAATGTGGATGCTTATGAGAGGGACTGTCAAGGCTGTGAGAACACCAAGTCTTTAAATGCCATAACCAACCCCACCTGTGACACCCCACAACAGGCCCAGGAGCTGTTTCAACACAGGACTGTCCCCCGTTCTAGGTTAAGCTGTGCTGTTGGTAGCTCTGTGCTCAGGCCCTGCTCTCTGTTGCTCCTGACCTTTTGATCAGACTTGTCAGATCAACATCAGGACCCAACTGACCCACTGGTGACTGACTTGATAGAGGTGGACGGCAGCAGAGCCTCAGTCTCCCAACTGTCTTCCCATTGACCCTTCCTGAAATTCCCCAGCAAGGGAGGTCACTGGCCCCACCATCAGGTACAACCACATTCTCACCATAAATAATAAAAAGAAGCTGAGGAAAAGCAATGATCATGTAACACTCAAACAACACAATGAGTAACTTTTCTATGTTGCCAAGAGCAGGGATGAGGAGGTTACTCTGATCAAACACTGTCAGGCCAGTCCTGAGCAGCAAACTGGAAGATAAGGAGCAGCCCAAGGCCTTGTAATCAGGCTTCTCTTGGGCAAGATGACAACAATGACTTCATCCCACTGAGGGGAAACTCTGCAGACCAGTGCAGGAGGGAGCTCACCTGCAGGACAGACCATTAAAATCAGCGAGGACCCTACCAGCCGCTGAGTGCATTATGAAGTAATAACTGGCACGAGAGAAGACCCCTGAGGGGAGGCAAAACAGTAATGAAAACCAATAATCTGTGCAGTCTACACAGTTTTGAACAAAACAAAGGCTGATGCTGGCAACAGTGCTCTGCATGCAAGAAAAACCTATGTAATGTTTTAAAACAGCATAAAAACAAAAAACTGCTTTAAGACAGTTTGCAAAGCGATGCTGATCAGGGGCTGTCCACAACTGGTCAAGTTCATTGATCATATGAAGAGAAAGTGTTCACAAATGGTAACTCAGTGTACCAGCACTCACAAGGTCTAACAGGCAGACTGAAGCTCTCCCTTTTCACAAATAATACCTTGCATACCACGTGGAGTTCTTCGTTTAAATAATAACAGTTTATCTGCATAGCACTGCTTTCCACTCATATTTTCTGATTGTTAGGAAGCCAACAGGGAAAAATCAGGTCATGTGGTGAGGAGGAAAAGAAACAGACTATCTGTATAACTAGAATAAAGTTTATGGATAACAGTAAATTACTATGAAAAACAAACACAGAAAACCAGCATACGTAAATGAATGCAGACTAACCTGCCCTTTGGGATTTCAAATTAAATATTGTTCATCTGCCTTCTTAGGCATGCTACTGCCACACCTCAAAACAGTTAGCTGCTCCTGCAGATCTATTTCATTTCCGTCTTTTCCAAATCACTAGGCATCTCCTAGGTTCTAGGGCTTCTTTTAGCCTTTTTTTTTTACATTTTCTATCAGTAGTCCTCTTATTTTATTATGAGCTTATCTTGCAATCTATTAAGTGCCTCCTTAGACTTATTCCTGTTAATTTAGCATGGACTATGTCACACTCAGACGCACTATATATTCAAGACATCTTTTTATTAATTTCCAAAACTATCTGCCTTCCCTTTTTACCTACCTTTAAGAAAAATAGTATCAGTAGGATGAAGTTCAGTTTATGAAAGGCAAGCTCTAACTTCAAAACCAAAATCTACCTTAGCCCTCTCAAAGTAATTGAGGAATTTGGAAGAGTTCATGACAGTAACCTGAGAAGAGGTTAAACTAGAATCAGCACACTCCTCACACTAAAGTCTTCACAGTTTTTGTATAGGTTTCTGGCTTATTACCTATTCATTAATGTTGGTTTTACTTAAGCATTGTAATGCACTTATAAAAGCAGAAACACCTACAGAAGAAAAACATTAATAGTACTACAATATTTCAATTTATTTTTAAAAACACAATAAATGCATTTCATCACTTCTAATTTACATGTGACCATTCTGCAAAATAAAGGTTAGATCCACTAGAAAAAATATGCTATGACCACAGAGGAAAAGGCAACAGGTATACATTATTTATATAACTGCATAATAGTTTTACATATCCAGGTGTGCATGATTATTACATTAAAAACTTGCTTAGTTTTAATGACCTATCAGAAAAAATTCACATAGGAACCTCTACATAGTCCTAGATACAGTTGTGGTAAAAAGAATGTGCAAGAGGTATTATTATCGTACTACTTCTGAACTCTGCATTCTAATTTTTAATACTGTAAGTTCAAATATTTGACAAAAATAAATTAAATATTTTTGGACCATACCAGAACACATTAAGTCTAAATTTTATAGATAATCTCCTTAATAACTTAATATTCTTATTGTATATAGTCACACATCATTCAACAAATTGTCAGATTATCTGAACAATGAAAGTTTTAAAGCCCTTTACAGGAGAGAACCAAGTACTGGAAGTGCCTATACCCAAACACCCAATAATGAGTATGATAACACTCTGTGCTTTTTTAATTGCACACTCATTGATACAACAAATATTATAAAAAATAAGCAAGGAGGTCTTTAGATTTAGTAGAATGAGAGAAGTCACAAGCATAAAACCCATAATTCTGCAGAGATGGGATTTCTTGGTATTTAAGATTGCAACTGGAGGAAAAAATAAAACTACCATCAAACTGATAATCAGAGGGAAAAGCCAAGGCTTTTCTATTCAAGTTCACTGTAGATGAGAGGTCTTTTCCTTTGGGGGATTTGGGTCACCTCTAGCAAGCAAGCAAGCAAGCGACGATTCCTACCAGGGATGCATCAGGGACTCAGTACTTGCAAAAATCTGTACGCAGAAACATCAGAGCTTCCCTTTTTCTTTGACAGAGGAGGGGCCCCAGCTTTCATGCTTTTCTAGCAAGTAGAGGGAACATGGCCAACTTTCTTTGCATTTGCTGGCCAAAAGCTGAGACAGTCTCTGTCTCAATTCAAACATTAAAACCTTTATTGGGATGCATATGGTTGCTCACAAAATAGACTTTTGTAAGCAAGATGGGTAAGGCAGGAAAACCAGGAGACAGAAGCTATCTTTTTTTTTTTTTAATTATCCATTGATTTCTTTGAGTCAAATGCAGCTAAAATGTATGGGAGAGTTTTGCTAGGTGTAACTTCAAGTAAGTAGAAGCAAGTGAAGGGTTTGTTGCCCCCCTTTTTTTTTTTTAATGTTCAGGACTTTCCTCTCTTCTTAGAATCATCCTCAGAGCGCCAGTGCTGTCATACCAAAGAATTTTTCTTGCTTTAAATCTGTGCACACACCTTCCCCAAATATTTTTACAGCTCTCTTACTAACTCATAAGTCAACTCTATGCAGCTTTCTATAAAGCACCACGGTTGAAATGAAGTTCAGGGGTGCACTAAAGCTGTTGTACAGAATAATACTGTGCTGTACCATTTTAATTGTGCTACATCATCTTTTGTTCTCAGAAATTTTAGCCTAAACCAGCTTTATGTTCCTAGCCAACAGGACAACTGAGTGTTGTCAAACGATAAACATTTTCGTTATCAGCTTGCGCAACAGCGTGAAGAAGATACAGAACAAAATGAGGGATGACACAAACATGGAGGCAGACTTTGGGTAAAGTAGAATGACATTTGCAAATTTTAAGAGAATGCATAAACTTGCCTATTCTGGAAGGGTGGAAGTGAAGACCTCCAGAAAACCCTTTGCTGTCCACACCTCTCTACCATTACTATGTGTATCAGGTAATGAAACTCCAAACAGATGTTATGATCTGTTATAGATGTTATGCCTGAAAGAGAATTCAGGCATAGTAGTCTAATACTATACAGACATTTGAAACGTTACTGCATATTTTAACACTGACCTGTTTTATAGCCTGCTGTCTAGGGAACTGTTTATTTCTACAAACCACTACTGAACCTGGCTTGCAAATCTAGAATCACAGTTTGAATTGCATGGAGAACTAATTTCTAAAAAGGCTTCACAGTATTGCTAATTCTTACAGTCATGCATTTAGGAAGGCAATGTTTTTCTAGGAGCCCCTAGTTGTACTATTACATAATTTCTCATAATCTCAGCTTTAAAAACAGATCCTTTAGTTACAAAACCAAGATGAAAATGAGAACAATAGAGGTTTAAGAATTTTAAGACAAAAAGAAAGGTTCCACATTTACTAATTTTAAGCCATACCAATTATAGAAGGGGAAGGATAATGAGGATTTGGAACTTGATGCTCTGAACAGTTGGTGCTGACAACAGTTTTCATAATAAAATCAGTTTGTTGGCATGCCCCAATGAATTTGAATGACTAGAAAAAATAATGAAAATACATTTCAGTTGCAGATATTATCCATTTATTAATATCCCAAATTACCTCTTATTTTTTCCAGTTCTACCAAAGATAATCTAAAATTTCAGTAGTTTCTTATCTTGGTGAAGTACAAGGACCATTCACAACCACAAATGTTGCTGATTTTTAAGTTATTCCTATTCCTTTATACAAATGAATCTACAAAACTTTAAAATAGGGTCCCTATTTTCCCTGATCTCCTCAAGTAATTATATGTCCTATTACAAAGAAGTAAGAGGTTTTTAAAACAGCATTACAGAATTTGCTTCCCTAACATAATCACAGCAAGCAAAACATTCTTCCAAAAAGTGCTCACAATTTAGTGGCACGGGAATACTGTTAACAATGTTTGCCATAGATCAGAATTTGTTGGAACTAGATAAAATTTCAGCTAACCACTAGGAACCACAAAAAGGCATTGAATAATTTAAGACTCATAAACCCCCTCTTGCTCATTGGCCTAAACTAACATTTTAAAAGATTTTTTTTTCCTTATAGTAAATCCAAAATATTTCTATGATTGTATTTAATCTGTGCAAATAGACTGGTAGTTGACAGTACCTGCTTAACATAAACATGAAAGGACAGTATTAACATTATACTCTTTCTCTACAGTGAAAGTGGCAGCCACAGCTAGATTGTTAATGACCACAACACTGTTAAACCAGGGTACGATGTATATACTTAACTTTCATTTTAATTCAGAAAAGCTAGATGAGAATAGAAACAACTAAACACTGCATTTTGGGATTGAACTGTATTTCCAAACAACTGAAACTCTTCCAAACTCTTAAACTCTAGATCCTCATCTACAAATGTATTTTGGTTAAGTACCAAGAAGGATAGTCTGGCTCAGGAAAAAAAAACTAAAACAAAACAAAAACACCTTCTCCAACTTCTAAAGAAAAATAATTAAAAAATAGTTTTAGTAGATGATACATATGTGAAATCGCCCATTTTCTCCATATATCACTTCTATGTCTACTGAGTGAACACCACCACTGAAGTGGAACTTCTTGCTTATACTTCAAACACAGAATAAGAACAGGTGTAAATTCAAATCAATTATAACAGCAACATTTTGGGTGGCTATTAATACAAAAATATATCAAATATAAGCAGGTGTCCAACTGTTTATTGTTTCTATTTTTGTCTATTCCATAAACTGATTATTAAGAAAAGCAAAAACAAAAGGTGTGATCACAACAAAACAAAGGTAATTATGCAAGATTGTTCCCTTTTCGTATGTCCACTTTGTTCTTCTGGAGAGGGGGTGGAATGTAGACAAAAGACTAGTCATGCTACACTGAAAAACTTCAAAAAGCCATATCAAGAAATATTCTTCATCTTAAAAATGCAGAAGTACCGCAATAATACAGAAGTACCATAAAACAAAAGACTTCAAGAAGCATTGCCTGCCCTGTACTGTTTGACACCTTCGCCACTCAGTATGTTACAGGAAAGCAGCCTGCAGTGTAGCTAAAGAGCAAACATGAATTACAGAACCAAAGAGGGAGGCAGCGTGTTGTCAGCCCCTCCTGCTGCCAGAAATCTA
Organism: Formicarius rufipectus; assembly: GCA_013399695.1. NCBI lineage: Eukaryota > Metazoa > Chordata > Aves > Passeriformes > Formicariidae > Formicarius > Formicarius rufipectus. The sequence goes on along the minus strand of VXAU01005056.1, from coordinate 378,603 downwards.
TGGGGTTCCAGCCTTGCACAGATATTCCTCTACATTTACTGCTCCCTATAAGCCCGTTGAACTCAAACAGGTGTATACTGATCAGAAACTTCAAGCTTTCACACAAAACAGCTGAAGCTAGAATAGTTTCCCATAGCTCTCAGCAGAAACAATGCATGTACACACAGAACATGATATACCTGAAAGTCACCAGAAGTGTGACTTTTTCCAGAGGAAGTTAGAAAAATACTAATGAATTATTAGAAATTTCTGCCCGCCAACGCAACAATCTGATTATAAATGCATTTTAACATACTTGTCCAAACTGAACAACAACTAACTGGTTGAAAATACATCTTTGAATAATGTCAGCGTATGAAAATAACCTAACCTGAGAACAGAAGGAGAATACCATCATCAAAACACAATTTAGTCTGGACATTAAAACACTAGTTTTCTTTTTCCCTTGCAATCTGGTACACAGCTGAAATCCAAAACTACTGTAGCAACTCTGTAGGAATTAAAAAGGAGGCATTTATGCCAAGAAAGTTCCTCAAGAAGAAATCTACAGGTTGTTCTTTGATGTGAACTGTTGGTAGTGCACAAAGCAGTAGCTGCTCTACTATGACCCCCTTTTTATCTTGCTAAATTCCAAAGGGAAACCAAGTTAGTTTTCCCTAAAACACTGCTGAAAGGTATTTGTACCACTACAGAAAGAAATTAACCTAATCCAAGCAACAGAGTTTTGTACTTGGAGTAAAGGAATGCATTATGAAAATGTTTGAAAGATGCAGTGTAACAAAACCCTCAAATACCAAAGATCACTGCAGCAGCATTCTTGCTGTATGCTGTACCACAGCCTGAGAAAAATACTGTGGGAGGAGAGGTCTCACATCAGAGCATTGTCTGAAACAGCAGACAGCAAGGTCCTACTACACAAGGCAAGGTCAATGCAACTGGAGAGTCATCTGTTTAAGAAAACACACTATTATTAGATGCAAGTTATGCAGCACTTGTGCATACTAATAGAATAAAACCATTATCCCAAAATAAATGTTTTCAAATGGTAGCTTTGACTTTGCTGTTAGTGTTTCTGCTTTTGGTCTCATTTAAAACGTTGAAATGAGCAACATAAAGAATACTGAAAATACCTAGCATTTAAATTTTTAATTACTTATGAAATGTTACAACTGACAAGTATAATAACATATTCAATTATTTTTCTTTTTAATACAGAAGTTCCACTGAAAACATTCTGAAAAATTATTAAATATTGCTTACTGATAGCAATGTAGAATAAGAAGTATGCCAGAGGTGACAGTCTATTTAAATTATTATGATATGCCTCAGAGTGCTGTGAGTAACATATGACAGTAAATATCCTGACCCAGTACTTGCAAGCTTGCACTGCCTCCATAATCAAAGGCTATACCAAGTACATGCTAGCTTTGGATGCAAAGAATGCAGAAGGCACAATAATTCTGGTGGAGAGTTGAGTTCGTTCCTTCTAGCTCTTGTACACCAGTTTCAGTAAGTGATGGCACATCGAGCTCTTGTTTGAACATGTTGGATTATTTATGAATGACTGGACAGTTAAGAAGAGAGTATTGTGAATGGCCTAGATTAAAATCAGTGACATTAATTATGTCTTGCACAGAGGTGTCAGCATGACAGAGGATGCAAAACCAGAGGAGCAGACTTCAATCCCACAGCAACGTACTTACAAATTTAATTTGTTGTTTTAAATAAAATCAAAATTCTGTGCCTCAAAACAGAAGAAAAATATTAGAGACCTCCCAATAGAGGAAATTAATTACAAAACTGTCACCACTTTACCCTCAGGTCTTAAACGTGACTCTCATTTCAGTTAGATGAGTGTTTTCCTCAAAAAAATCAAAGAGTGAAATATGACCAATATCTGACAGAACCATGGCTACGGAAAACCCCACCCACAAGCAGATATATGTATAGGTCTGCCAAGACAAACAATCAGTGTGCAGAGTAAGCTGGACTGCTCTCACATAGTATGTACTGAGTCATGTAGGTCCTCAAGTACACGTGCAACAACTCTCTTCTAAGTGATTAAGAAGGCTGAAGAAGGGACAGACAATCTAAGGAAAAGCATGATTTTCACATTAGCATGCTAACAGCTTCCTAAAGCAAAGACATGATGAAAAGTACAAATTAATCAGACTGCATATTACAGGTACAGACAGCCATTAGCCTGCTGTCTGCATAATCAAACTATAGCCATTGCTCAAATGAAACCATCAATGGCTGCATTGTGAACAGGCATGAGAGTAAACCTGGCCATGCTGGAGCTGCCCGATTTGTTCCAATATTTCAGTTACTGGTATTTTCAAGGAGTACATAAAATAAAATTTGTAAATTACTGCTAATAACACTTACCACTGTAATTCATAAAGTTTAAAAGTCATAGTCATGACCCAAAATCCATTTTGTGGTAAGTGCTGTACAAACAGTAAACAAAATATTCCCAAGTGCAGTCTTCAGTGCTTTAAAAGATGACATTCCTAAAAAAATACTTCTGTAAATATGCAGGTAAATTATGCTGATCACTAAAAACCCTTAGTTTTAACGCTTAATGAAAAAAATTCCCATGCAAACCATAGACTTCTAATGAAATAATAGATTAATTTTTGCCTCCTTTATAATTGAAGCTTTCCTTTAACTAATTCTCATTTCAAATCCAAAAACCAATGTTAAATTACAGCTGCTCTATTAAAAAAAAAAAAAGGCGAAGAGCCGCTAACTTAAGTGAGACATTTCCAGTGGTTATAAATCTACAACCCTTCATGAACAGTCACAACTGCCACTTTTCAGCATGTGCCTTGCATCTCTACCGAATTTCAGTGTTGGTTCTAGTCACTGGTGGATATAACCTTCATATTTCTCTTAATTAAAACAGCTCTTTGATATAAGAAATACTCTCTTCTATGAGTACTTAGAAATAGAGTTCAGATAGTTTCATGACATTCTTCTGGATAACCTAAACACAGAGAATTTATTTTTCTCATATTACACACCCCTGATATCTCAAATTACCTTGTAATTTCTTTCATTAATTTGTTCTATGATCTCCAGTAAAGAGTTTTCTGAAATTTTTATTCTGCAGTAAAGCTTTCATGTTTCTTGACTGAATTCTTACTTTGTGGGGGATTTTTTTGTCTTCTTAATGTGTTGTAACTCTGGTTTGAACACCACACTTTCATTAGGTAAGATGCATCACATGGAACCTACGCTGAGAGGATAGGAACTGTATTGGTCTACAATCACAAAGTCTTAACAAAAAAAATGTGCAGGAAAACAGGAATGAACACACTGCAGAATCTGAGATTAATACCTCAATATGGCAAAACAAGAATGAATTCTGTTTAGATGACGAAGAAAGAAAGATTTTTAGTAATCCTCCAAATTTACGTAGACTGGACATACTCTTTTATGTCTTGGGAATTTCTCTCTCAAGTACTTCCTAGTACACAAAACGTTGTGTGTGTTTCTGGTTTCGCCTTGTTTGTTTCACTGCTCATGTTTGTTTAGGCATTTTTGTAAGGATCACAAACATCACCTGTTTGCCATTGACTCTTCAGGGGGTAAGATACCACAGATCAAAAATGATTATTTGTAGATAGAAACACTTGACTTCTTAAACTACATAATGGTCACTGCTTTGCAGGGATTATTAGGTGGCTTCTTCCTAACTGGCAGGTTCTCTGATCTCCTTTCAAATATACAAAGAATTGAAATATTTAGCAAATATTTGTCATACAAAGGTAGAGAACTAAAATATTTAGCAAACTTTGTGTCAAACTTTCAGCAAACTAAGCACAACAGCAAGGCCAATTCTGCTCCTCACACAAATGCCTCACTCTGAAACAAAACATTTTACTGTTCCTTTAGGTACAGTTGATCCTTCAGGCATTTCTCTAGCACTCTTAACCCGGCTCTTAAACCTCCTTTATCAGAAGCCCAGTTCACAGTCACCTGTAAAAGCTCTTCTCTGTATTACCTGTGCTCGTGGCATCCCAAGAGCGTAAAGCAGAATGGACAAGCATCTCACCCAGACACTTTGGTCCTGATCCTACAAACACTTCAGTGAAACTACTGCTGTTAAGTGTTTGCAGACTTTGAGTCGCTGTAACTCAAGACACTTCAGCAAGTGGGGCAAAGAGAAGTCTGGAGCTGGAAGGAATGCATTTGCCCTTCCTGCCCGTGTGCCAGGGCCTGCAGCACCTGCACGGAGCGCTCACAGCCTGCAGGGGATCGCGGAGCCCCTCAGAGCGGGGGGCAGAGACACAGCACACTCGTCGCTTACAGCCTTACTACACCTACGATGAGCCGCACGACTCTTGGACTGCAGTTTGCCAGACTTTAGGGTAAAAAACACAACTGTTTGTACAATCCCAGCTGAAGAGAGCAAGCAAGCGATGACTTTATAACAATTTCGACCATGTGGGACAAGGGCAGCCCATTCCAATTTGCTGCTGCACTTGGGATTTCTTGAACCTCCCCGGAGGAAGGCGGGCAGCCCTGAAACCGACGGTCGGGCGGGGGCTGAGGGGGCTGCGGGTCCCGCCGCCGTGCCGAAGATGGCCGCGAGCGCAGCCCCCGCGCGGCCGCCGGGGCAGGCGGGACGGAGGTGCGGGACGCTGCCCCCGGGGAAAAGCCAGCCTTACCCACGAGTCGGGGAAAGAGCCCGTGAAAGAGGGCGGGGGTGAGCAGGGGACGCACCTTTCAGCGTCCTCCCGGCATCTTCTCCTTCTCTTCCTCCTCCTCCTCCTCCTCCTACTGGGGTCGGCCGGTGGCTCCGGCAGGGCCTCTGTGGCGGAGCGGTCCGCGGGACGGGACCGCCCCTGTCTCNGAGGCGGACGGGACGCGGCGCCTCCTCCTCCATCCCTGCTCCGGGTAGCCCCGCGCTCCCACAGGCACCGCCGCTCCGGTGCCTCGCGGGGCGCCTGGTCCGGGGCAGCTGCGCTCGGGGCGACGCGTGGAGCGCCCCGCAAGTGCGGAGGGTGACCCCGCCGGCGGCAGCAGCAGCAGCGAGCCGCTCCCCCCGGCCCGGGGGCCGTGCGCTGCTCACAAAGGACCAGGCAGCGCTCGCTGAGCGAGGGAGCCCCCGAAGCCTGAGAGCGCCCCGGGTCCCGTCCCGTCCCTTCGCTGGAGCCGCCCGCACCTCCCGCACCGCCGGGTCCAGCGGCGGGGCCGGGGATGTGTCACCGCACCGGAATGTGTGCCCGGGCCCCCCGTCCCCCGCAGCGCAGCCCCAGGAGCGCAGCCCCGCACCAGCATCCTCTGCGGGCACGTTCCCATCGGCGCTGCCGAAAAACTCAGCAGCGCATCTTTGCCATCTTTTCCGTAAGGAGTACAAGGAGGAAAAAGAGACTCGTAAGCTTCCAGTTTAAAGGAAGCATTCTCATTTTTAAACTGGCGAAAGTTGGCCATAGATAAAACGGGGTTATTTAGGACATTTTTATGCGAAGGGCGCCGATTCTCATAACAAAGGTATGTGGGGGTTGTGTCCCAGTGAGGGGCTATAAAACTTACAGTTCATTTACCTCATTCTCTTCCAATGCAAGGAACTCATCGTACTGTTTTCTATAAGAGCACTTGAAATTTATCCCTACATATTCTACTGTTGCCTCGGCAAATACTCAGCATCTCATTGCAATAATTGTGTTCATAATACCTGAGTATTGATGTCCTGCAGATGGTAGTCATAGCGGAGAAAGTCTATTAGCAAATAGTCTATTTAACAAATACATTTTTAAAAAGCCAGTGGAATTACCCACTGGTAAGTTTTTTCAAAAAGTTTGTATGTTGTTATTTGGATTTTTTTAAAAAACAAGGGTCAGATATAGTGTGTTTTCTATTACATTTATTCACTACTTCCTGTCTTTACATTTATTATCTATTCTCTTTCCATGGCTTACAGATTATTAGAATAGGGAGAAAAAAAATTTATCCACTAGAACCTTCATCTTTTTAGCAGTGTAACATCAATATCTTTAGTTGTTTAAGAAACATGAGACATGGCCAGTCTGAACTAATTCAGGTAATTAATTCATAATATTGAGCATTCTACACTGAAACACAGTACATATTGGATAAAATCCAGGTCCCTCGGAAATTTTAATATTTCCTTTGCCTCCAGCATGGCCTGGATTTCATTCATGGCATATAATACCCAAAATATACTGTAACAAAATATTTTGCAAAAAGGAAAATTTGACTAGTGAATATTTTCCAATTAATGTTCTATGTGATCTGTGTATTTTTCATTACTTTCATATATTTAGATACTGAATATTGGCCCAAAATACTTTCAATTAATAGTACTCTACTGCACTCTACAAATTGTGTCAGTTGGTTCATAACAAATCATTCGAGAGGTTTTCAGTTCTACAATAGTGACAATGAACTATCTTCTAAACATATAGGCAACAGGAACCTTTCCATGGAAGCTTCTTTCAGTTTCTCTCTGCTTTTCCATTTGTTTTAAAGAGTGCAGGAAAGTTACTATAGCATTATTCAAAGGGAAAACATAGAGAATTTTTCCTTCACAATGTGTTTGCACTTTAGTTTTTTTCAACTTGCAAAACTCCAACAATAAAAGATACCCTGTACTGAAAATAAAGTGTTATATTTTACAGAACGGAAAATTTGGAGAAATCACCATGTTCTTTACTTGCCAAAAGATTAAGACATCTGTCCAACACATTGATAGGTCAGCTTGGCACACCAGGGATCAATTACATGCTCCAGCAACTTGTTGCATTAAGAATCTCATTCCTGAAATCCAGTTTCTCACCTGTAAATTGAAGAATTCCTTGTTTCCCCAGGACACTCGAAGATTATTTAATAACAGTTAAGATTTTTGAACACTCTGAAAGTTACAAGTCAGATACAACAGTGGGAGGTGATATGTACAAGGCAATTCGATGCTCATTTCCTCCAGGATGACATTTTCTTCTCTGAATACTGTAGGAAAGAAGAAATAACCAATATAACAAAGCTTCAGTAGTCTTCCTAAAATGTATTTATGCAACTAATAGTTCAGAAACTGCATCCCTGTAAAGCACTGCAGGATGAGAAAAATTTGAAGTAATAATGATGCCTCAAATACCTAATAAAGTTGCTACTTAGTATTTTAACTCGATTTCCTTATTTAAAAACAAAAAATTACATTCAGATCATAAGAAAGATGATGTTGCATCCCAGCTACACATTTGTGGTTGAGACAGCATCTTCTTTCCAACAGAAATACATGATCTTCTGAGATGCTGCAAGCAAATTTACTTAGGAAGCAGCTCATTTCCTTGGTGACAGGTTATGAAGCTGCCAGTTAGGATAGTTTCCCAGGTAATCTGTTTGCCTCCATTATTGTGAGATTCACTGGGTTTGGCTCTCTCTCCCTGGCTGTACACACAACAGAAGTAACTCCCCTCAATAAGAGTCACTGACCTTTTTTTAAAACTAATTTGTTCCCAAGGTGGGAGAGCTCTGCAGGCGCCCAGAACTCTGCTTTCTCTGCAGGACTCCCATGCCTGAACTTTGCAGGACTGAATTTTGAGCAGCCTGGCCACCTCAGTGCTACACAGATGAAGAAAATATTTTCTTCTGGACTTGGCTCATGGGTCATGGTTTCTTTTTAACATTCTCAGCCAAGCAAAGAGTGCCTTGAGAATGGTTCAGTTTTCTCTCATTGTACACCAGTGTCCATCCTGTTTTCATAAGAACTCACTGTTAATCATCTGTACCCTACTACTCCATCGGCCTTGACAATCTAGAGAGACAACACATCCAGCTCAAATACAGTATTTATAAGCAGACAAAAACACAGAACTTTCAGAAAACATCGATGTGTCTTTTAGCTCTTTTATCAGCTAACAGTCTTCTACCAAACATGTATTTTGGAGTTTGGGTAGCAAAACTGATTTAGAGATGAACTTCGAAGTGATGCATAAATATTAAATACCACACATTCCTGCGAGTTTGTAAGTATTATTCACATTATACAGATGGGGAAACTAAAGCATTGTGAGTTTACTTGGGCAATTTTCCCATCAGAAATAAAAAAAGTAACTACAGTGGCAGCAACAGTACTCAAGAATACCTGGCTTTTTTTCTGCAGTCTGAACTATATATGACTTGCCCAAACCCTGCAGTATAATCTACAAAGAAATATTTTAGGTTTAGTCGTGATATTAAATAGCAATATTTTGAAACAATTTATTTAACAAATTACATAAAACACTTAAAATATGCTTTTAATTAAAAAAAAATAGCCAAAAGGCTTTTCCTTGGGCTTTGCTCCAAAATTCACCCTTCAGCTAGGACTAGGGAAAAGCACGCACGCTTGCACACATGTAAAAATAAATTCTAAAAGAAAATTAGAAACACATGAAAACAAGGACTGAGAATGTTTTCTTAACTGCACTCTGATTTCAGTATAGCAAAATTTTCATTGGTTTACTGATGGATACACCTTTTTCTTGTGAAGTAACACACAGGCCTTATCTGCAATTAATTCCTTAGCTCCATTAAACCAATTATCATCATACAGAAGTACAACCCATGGAGGCAGAGTAGCGACTGCTCTGTAGGGAAGTTCAGCTCTCCCTATAAGGTGCAACCCCATTACACTCATAAGGGGATTCTGCCCTATGAGAAGAGTTTTTACAGAAAGAGTTTCAGTTAAGATAACTATTATTTTAGTAAGAGCCAGATTTTGAGGCTATTTGTTATTGCTAGATAAATAATCACAACCAGGACAACTTTTTTACTGATGCAAAAATAATAAATAATTCAAACTACTTGAATTAAAAAAAATATTTTTTAATTATTAACTCCAGACTGGAGGTTTCTTATGAAGCCTGATATTCAATGAATGTTACAGGAGCATATTATAGACTTCATGTTACTTTCAGTGATTTAACGTGAAGTCTTTTTTGCCTGTGACCATTATAACCATCAGCAGTCATGGAGGCAATTCTGAAAGTCTCATGAACTTGCTCAAAGACTTTCTGACATTTCAATTCTGAAGAAAAAAATTTAACCGATGAAACAAGTAAGTGTTAAAAAAAGAGTAGTAAGATGAAACAATGAGCTTCGGAATTGAAATCAGCTGTTTTGACTTTCAAATCATTAGTAGAAGTCATCCTCAAACGAGTCTTTGCAAGAGATACAAAAGGTTTTGTAGTGAACTTGAAAAAAAACGCACACGTTATTTTCAAATATCTCTAAGAGAACATTTCTGATAATTAATTATAAATATGGAATAATTGCATTATCACTTTTTTGGCTATTCAAGTTTTAGTCTAAGAAAATTCGTATTTCAGTGGAGTAACTCCTGATATAGACCAAATTAAAGAAACCCCCTTATGCCTTAACTGTATTCCCATGATATAACTTAGCTATATTTTTAGTATGCCATTATTTTATGCCTTTTTGTAAAAGTTAAAGACTACATTAGAATGCAGGTCTTCAAAACATCCGAGTAATAACTTTTGTTTATTTCATATTACAGTTTGGGGCAATGGAAGTCAAAGTATTAATGCTACTGGTTGAATAAAGTTGATAAGTTTAATGAAATCGAATACTATACTGTAATTTTCTGTTAATAATCCCTAAAAAAAACCCAAAAAAACAAACCCACCATACCCCCTCTCCCCACCCACAAAGAAAAAAACCCCAAAACACCCCAGATGGAAAATACATAGCTATTAATTGATTAATCTATGAGAATTTGGGAGTCAATAAAAGTATATAAATATTACTGATATTAAGTGGCAAGTAATAAACACTTACCTTCCAGATCACATTATCCAGTCATGATGAAAATGTATGGAGAAGCCTGCTTTACTACTTTCCTCATATTGTCTTAAAGTGCCTCAAATACAGAGCAGAGTGTTTAGTACATCTATAATGATAAAATTGTTTCTTGCATGAAATTACCTGGTCCAGGCATGATGAGTATTGTCCTGACCATCTAAATAATTAAGTCTGGTTTATCCAATCTGTTACACATATGTCTTTGTATAATGCTGTTAACTGTTCAAGTTCACCTGATTAATTCTGTTGAATAGTATTTCTAGGCTTATTTCTCCTGACTGACATTTTCAAGGAAGCTTCACCAAAAGGTAGATCTTCTATTGCCACATATTTGTGCCTTTAGTTTGAATACTAAATTATTATTGTACTCGTGGATTCCCTTCATCTGCAAAACAACAAATGACCTGACTTGCCTGTGCTCTGTCATCCCCTTAAAAAAGCAGCCAGGACAAAGACTTATTCATGTAATAAATTATAAATTCTGTATTGTCTTTAATGCTCTTGTCTAAACACTCATTAGTCTACAGGTCAATTTAATATTAACCCATTCAGTTCCTTCACTGGCAACCTGTCATAGCATACATTTGACCAAATTCAAGAACCAACACAAGAATTTGTTTAGGAAAGCGACCAGAACAGTTAAAAGCCCTAAAATATTTTAACTGTTTATTCTTTTTGTAATAGCTTAAAAATTTGAGTGCTAACACAGTGGGCAATGATATTAGAAAACATGTAGTTAACCATGTAATTGCTCTTCTTAATGCTAAGATACTTTATGTTGGATGATTCTAAGTCATCTCTACATAAAAAAGTTTAGCTCAGAATCTTGTAATGTTTTACCTGTAGAGTGTAATTCCCTGCAATTCTAATGTACTATTACACTAACAGATTCAGTGAAAAGGAAAATAAAGCAGGAAAAATCTTTTACCACTATAATAGCACCCATGATTTAGCCTGGTGAGCACTTTAATGCATTGCTGAATTCTATAGAAGGTAAGTAAATAATAATCTAGTGTTTTCTACAAAGTCAGGCTGACTGATTAGGTGTTGAAAATGTGAGAACACAGGAATGCTTGTGGTTAATAGCTATTCAGAAATGAGCATGTGTGACCAGGACTTTCCATGGAAGAAGCCAGGCAATCAGACTGCAAAAAAGGTAAGCATTATTTTGCTCTTTGCTCATGAAATTATAAAAAGGATATTAATTTTGCAGTATCTATTACAGCCTTCTCCCCAAAAAGGAACATTATTAAATTTATGGTAAATTCTAAAAATACATATTTTATAATCAATGTGTAAAATTCTAGTATTAAATATTTAAAGAAAAAAAAATTGCTTTGTTCCATTGTCACATCAGTGTGCATAGTTTCATAGCTAGTCCTGAACAACTCAATTTTATGTAACCTAAAATACAACAGAACCTTAATAAAATGTTTTTTCTTTTATAATAAAACCAAAATAAACTTCAGCTTCTGTTTTATATGCCAGTTGAGATTCTTTGCAGTAATTCCTTCCACATCTGCTCTGCAGCTTTCAGATTTATAAATGCAGTATCTCCCAATTTCCTTTCACCAAAATATCCAAATGCTGTGTTTTATAGACATGTTGGTACAGTTTAACACTGAGTCATTAATTACAACTTGGAGTCATATATATATATGTGCAAAGGCTAAGAAAATAAATACATGTGGTTATGAAGCATTTATTACAGAAAATCCCAAGCAATCTTGTCAAAAATTCTTCAAAGTGTGATAACACACCAGTAAAAGTACACTGAAATTATCACAGAAGTTGTAAAACTGAGTTAAAGAAAAAAAAGAAGCAAATAATAAAATGAAACACAAGCATCACCAGATTCTAAAATAACAGCTTAAGATCATGTGCAGAAAAGTTGCCAACCAGATTGTAACAGCAAAACCATTGCTAAAGAACCAGATGGTTTGGGAAAGAGGCTGGTATGGGAAGATCTTCATAAGCCATTGTCCAAAACATACATTTCTAGGATTTTTGAAGACAGTACAGTGTTGGTAACTCCCGATGTCAAGTTTCTCAGTTGTCAGTGTAAAGTGTAAAGACCATTGGCTTTCTTTTGACCAGCCCATAGATGGGACCACCTGAGGAGACTATCTCAAATCACATTGATCTTCTCTATATGCAGGATTAGGAGTTTTGCATTGTCCTGAGTGATATATAGTGCTGTATTCCCTTTTCTGTGTGCTGTCACTGCACACCCAAGACTCCCCTTAAGTGTACAAGCACAGCAGCTCCCATTGCTTCCACCTCTGGCAGATAACAGTCTAAGCACAGCTGGGGAACTGAAGGTAGCTGCTGTTCCTTACAGCGTATATACGCATGGTATGAGCTATATAAAAGTTAGGGGGTATAAAAATATTCATTAACCTCTAGAGAAAGAGAACTAAACTGTAATTTTAAAAAGTGCAATATAAGCCTTCACACCTCTGTCTAGAAGTTCCTAGTTCACTAAAAGCATTTAAATGGGAGAAATGAAATGTGAAAGATGCTTTTTAATCAATTACCTACCTGGAACATACTTCTAAGTGTGGTATGAAAGAGGAAATTTGTCTTGTCACAAGGAAAAAAAAAAAGAGATCAGTAAAGACTGCAAAAAAAGCTTTTAATCCTGAAATGAAGTTATACATATCCAAGAAAATGAAGCAAAAGGCAAATCAGAAAAACACATGACAAAAATACCTGTGGGCATCACAGAACTTGGAAAGACCAGAGTCCTGCAGAAAATTTAAAAATGCAGAATCAAATTGGCAAGTGTATTTCTCTCAAGGAAAACAGTTTAGAAATTTTTGATCAAAACTGACATCTAGAGAGGTAGAGGCTAACAAAGTAGAAACCATTATCTCAGGCCCAAGGCTGCCAGGTGTCAATAACGGCATACTAAAGAAATAGAAATGTGGGTCTAACTCTGGTTTTCGTATTTTCTTCCATACTAATCATGCGATACAGGCTGTAATCTGAAGCAAGCAACATGCTCTCAGGAGTATTCTTATATAATCAGCAAAGAACAAACTGTTCCTTCTCTTCCTTAAATCTGTACCCAATCACACAAGCAGTGTTCACTGGGACGGCTTTGCGACAGAGTACTTGCCAGTGAAGGAACAAAGATTTTCCCCCAGACTTCTTTTCCCTTTTCTCCCCGCTCCCTACCTCTTCCAAGAGAACAGCAGATACAGAAAGCTGTTCTCTAAAGCTGGGTCAAGTTGATTTATGGTAGACATTATCATTAAAATTTACAAGTTCTGTTGGTGCAGAAAATACAGTTAATGCGTAAAGTTTACAGCTTAATATATGTGTGTATGTGTATATATGTATGTATGTACATTTCACACTTTTTTCCCTTCCTTGAAAAGACAACACAGCCTGTGTTGATAACAGCACAAATTGAAATCAGCCGCCTTTACTGCAAATTAAGAACTAATGAACTGCAAAGGAAATAAGCTACATAGTTCTGGCAGATAAAGCAGGAAAGGGAGGTGAATCACATGAGCAAATGAAGCTTCTGGGGTAGAAAAGGCTACCTGGCTATTTGCCCGTCGTCCCACGGGAGATTTCAGATTGTAGTATTTATCACTCTCCTTTTGTAATAATGAAGAAAATGGTTTTTTCATACAGCAAGAATAAAGAACATCAGCTAAGTGTTTTAATATGGGCTCTGTACATGCATTACTACAAATAGGAGAACATAGGGTCTTATTCATATTATATAGAGATGATGTTAAATTAATAAATTGAACACACATCTATTACAAGGCATTTGTTGGCATGAAATATAGTAAAGTGAAAAAAACCCAACACAATCAGGGTTACTTTTGAAAAGTGAACAGCTTTTTCCTTTGCTTCCAGATCAAAACTCAATAGTGACCAAACAATTTTTATGGTAGTATAAAGGAATATTTGTTTTAAGAAATGAAGTACAAATGGGAAAGTAGAAAGTAAATATTAATATCTGATTCACAGTGCACTGTGTTTGTTTTATTAAATAAATTGGATTTGCCATGTAGTCTTTCCAAATAATATTAAAAAGGTTTTTCTCTTCTCTAACATTAGCTTCAAAAAAAATTCTCCAGTACTGGCTATTAAGTAGAACAACACCTACCAGTGCCAGTGAACACCAGCAAAAAACCCTCCAGCCAACCTTCCAATGGAAAACATTTTGACAAGTATTTTTTCTAGCTCACTGTAGTACTTAACTGTGTCACCTCCTCTCTTTCTTCCTCCCCCTTAAATTAAGTTAGAACAATGTTTCCCAGCTCTACCAGGCTTTAGGCACAGTGTGGTACATCTGTGCTCAGAAGCTTGGACTTCCCCATTTCAACTGCTCTGACTGAAGAGGCTCTTCCACCACACCTGGTCCTGTCCATAGCCCTGTGCTGTGGTGACCAGAGCAACAGTAACTGGGAAACTCCGGTGTTGGAAATATTTGGCAGTAGGGCCCTGGGGATGAGGTACCAGATGATGCATAGGGCCTCCCTGCCTCAGCACCTGCAACAAGAACCTGCTCAAGAACTATGCAGGGGTCTCACGCCAGCCCCAAAATAAAGATCAAGAGTGGAACAGAAATACTTTTTAAATCTCCCAGCCAAATGGGAGAAAATCAGGGGACAACAATTACAATCTGCTGATCAACTGCTCAGGTAGTGTACATGCTCTATTTCTGTGCAAAATTAGAACTAGTAGCCTAAATTCATCTTAGCTTGTCACAAATTGCCCCAAAGAATTTAATAGCAAGAATGGACTTGTTATCCATCCCTTTTTTCTTTTAATAAAGAGAATGCTTAGGATATATGCTATATATACACACTGCGTCATATCCAGCAGCAGCATTATTGATGAGATGTCCCATTCCATTACCTGCCAGCTCACTGACATTCACATCAAAGGGGCAGGCCCACTCTTTGCTCCACAGAATTTCAGAGAGAGTGTTGCCAAAGTCCTCCTGTACCCTCTAGAATCTTTTGCTCTGAGAAACGGTGGACGAAAGAGTTTAAAACACCAAAGAGATTATTCAAAAGTCTGCTGAGCAGCATTCTGAATAGTCATTTAAATGCTTCAATAGTATTTGAACTCCTATTTAAATTTAATATTTACACTGTGTACACCACACTGTATTGAAATTTTTATTGTCTACAGCCACAGATTTGGATTTTTAAGAGGGGTTAAGGTTACACACTAAGGAATAAATTAGGAGAGACAGCCCCACCTGCCGACAGAACAGTCACAGTACAGAGTGAAAGCTGAAGAACCTCATACACGCTGACCAGACAACACGGTCTTCCTTGCACCTCTTTCACATGGACGCAGAATCACCTTATTCCAGCAGAGCAAGAATTCAAATCTCTCCTTCTCCCTTTGCTCAATCTGTAAACTCAAATGACAAATTAGTCTCTCATTATCCTTTCCAGAATTCACTGCTCCTTGACAGGATAACATATGAACTTCATTCAGTTCAATGAAAGCTAATGGAAGAATAAAAAGAGTCAACTGAAACCTATTTAACAGTTCATCTGCATATCGTATCACATGTTCTACGTCCTGTGCTCAGGACTGTAAAATGCTTCATCAAATCAATAAGGGGAGAACTCACAGTGGCCACGAGTATTTTGCAGTGAAACTTCAGTGAAACTTTGTCTGCCTAGTAATGGGAATGCTTTTTCCTTTGAAATCCTTTGACCTCTTTTCCTTTTGGGTTTAATGTTTTTGGAGTGAATAGACATAATTCTAGAATTTGGTTTCAAGAGCTTTATTATTTGGTAAGAGACAATAGCCCTCAGCTCTTATGCTATGTCACTAATCACTTGTAAATAAGGAAGATTTCAGTATTATCTATTCAAATTTTTTCCCCTTCCCTTGAAGCTTAAACTTCTACTTATTATATATTTTTAGCTGTTCCAGAGAACCCACAGAACTGCCAAGAGAAAGTGGCAAAGTTTCTTTCACAACTAATCTTCCCTTGCCTATGCCTGGCACAGTAAGTTCTCTTGGAAGTACCTTGCTTTTCCTTTAGAGCCTGTGAAACAGATGGTGTCAAGTAATCCTACAATGAGTTAATTTTTGAGCCTACAAAGTGAAGAAGAGGGTGCTGGACAGACAGGCTAACACTGCTAGTAATTCCCACCATGTAACTCATCATTCCCCATCTATTTTTCCCTCTATGATGTTAGTCAAGTCACACCCAGAAATAAAAATTCGTTACATGCATAAAGCTCTTGATTATAAACTTCAGAAGTCCATTTCTGTTTTCTTCTGCTCTTACAAAACCTGACACTGCAGGAGGAAGCACTTAGAAGGATAATTAAAAAAAATACTCCAGTTTTTTTTTTTTTTTAATATTTAGCAGTGATTGTGGTTTTACAAATGAGATTGCTTTTCCTCTTTGGTGAAAAGTTCATTATTGACACACTAAATAATGGGAAGCACTAGGATGAATTAAGTATCACCTTGTGACGAGAGATAAGATCTGAATTCAAATCATGATATACAGAAATAAAACAAAACCAAAAAATACACAGAAACAAATGACCACTTGCACACAGGAAAATTTAACTTTACTCATTTGTGAAGGTTCTTTTCATCTTTAGCTTGTTGCAAGGCACAAAAAGTGACGCAGCACATTAACATTAGCAGAATTTGAGGCATATATTCATGTTTAACAGGAACTGTTTGGTTAACAGTTCTTTCATAAAGCTTTACAATCACTACATTCAGTTATGTTCCATCAATCAATGCAAAAGCAGAGATTAATTCTTCAGGATCATTTTATTAGCAATGATGAATATAAATCTCTTATGAAAATATTCTTAACATTTCAATATATAAGAATTGTCTATAAAAATATACTACTACATAACAAAGCCAGTAACTTCTACAAAACATATAATTCAACATATATTTAACAAGACATAGCACATAGTAAAAATCTTTTAATTGATGCTGAGGGTATTTTTACCCCCTTTTTGTCATACAGTAACTCACATAATATAGGAATTTACTCATTCTGATATACAGAATTGTTATCACCATAGAAGTCTATGTATGTTCCACCCTGAAGTCACCTGCATCTGCAGGAATATAAAGCCACAACTTTTCTTTGGATGGACAGGCAGTTAGGAACACAAAAACATTCTGCTGGTAGCTGCAATGTCCTGCTGAAGCCAGTGTTGAGCATCTGCTGTCAGCACTGCCAACCCTGAATCCACGCAGGGACAGAGATCATGTTTCTAGTGCCCTCGTGGGACTGATGCCACAGATGAGCCAACCATGGTTACCATGGCTAGAGAACTAGAAAACAGACTTTTCCTGGTTAACTACTGCTAGTTAGCAAGGAAATAACTTCTAAAGAGTCTGCCTCTCTAGAAATAAACCTTCTTCAACAGACAGTTTAACAAAAGCTCAAGGAAAAGATAATACCATGGGGGTGTTTATTCTAAATGATGATCAAGGGTAGTACTACCCACCTTGTCATTACCAATCACAAGAAGCACCATCTTGGAGCAGTTTTTGGAATTGGGAAAGAGCCTAGTTTCAGGTTTCAGAATAAAAACAACGTAATTTACCAATGCTGTTAAGCTCAGTTACTTCATGCCTGGTTAGACAAATGCATAAAATCCATTTTAATTATGCAGATTGCCCTTGTCTACACAATGAACTTCTCAATTCTTGGTGAGGATATATTTAAAGGGCTTTCAGATCATACTTTGACAACCAACTTAACCTGAAAAAAACTGGCTGCTGCACAGTGACAGCATACAGCTTTTTCAGCCATCAGCTTTCTACAGAAGAGTTGGGTAAGGCTTTAGGGCTATAATGTTCCACTGAAGACCACAGACAATTACAGTGTCTTGCATAGTAAAAAACATAAGAACCATGCTTGTGATGCATCAATAACAACTACATCTTTTTACCCTATGTTTACGTGCAAAACAACCAATAATTAATTATTACTCTTTCTACTCAGAATCCACTGAAATCAGTACATTGAATATGTTGAAATTCATGAGAAACTTAACTTTATAGCAATTGAAATACAAGAATATTCCATCGTATTACAAAGGAAGAAGTTTCTATTAGAAAATTATATTTATCAAACTTTAAAGTAAAGATCACAACAGGACACTACAGACAATGAACATTAATATATCTCTGACTCAAAGCTCAGAAAAATAACTTTTGACCCTGAGAAACTTGCTGTATTAAAACTTTAAAACAGATCAGAATCTGAAAGAATCAAGGCGCCACCAGTTTCATTTCAGATTCTCAAACTGTTAACATTTGAAGAAAAGTTTTACCATCTTAACAGAAATTTTAAGAAATAATTTTCATTTAAAAACCCCCACCATTTCATGGTGCTCATATTTTTTATAGTTTCATTATCTTCAAGGGTTACAACTAATATTTAATATTTAGGTTTTCAACCTATATTTGAGAGGAAGAAAAAATTTAAAATTGAGGTGGTTGAAGCTTAAATGTCTTCCATTCCCAGTATCATCTAGAAAAGCTAATTACAGAAACTAGCTAGTTATGCTTTATGACTAGAGAAGCCCTAGTCAAGTCCTTCATTACCATACCAGTTAAAGCATTCTCTAAAAGATGGATCAAAATCAAAATAAGGTTTCAAAACATACAATGTTCTCCAATACAGGATCTTGTTTAGATTATTATTTTAACAGCTTAAAGATTTAGGAAGGTTTGGGAACAAGAAGAGGAAAACCAGCAGATGAAACCAGAGGGAATCCCAATAGGTTTGAACAAACTAATAAAAAAAGTCATCTGGGGTTTTTGGCACTACAGGTATGGAAATACATCAAAAGAGTTTCTCTAAGAACTTGAGAAAAAATCACCAGTCACTATATCTGGTTGTTGATTTCAGATCAGCCTATTTTCTAGATCTAATTATATGTTAAGGGCAAGAAAGCAATCCTTTCTTCAGTAGCCTGTTCTTCTCTACCAAGTGTAAACAAAATCCATTTAAACCATATAAGCTAAGATTTTTGGATTCCACATTATTCTGTACTGATGAAGCAGCATTCATATGCTGCAATTTAAACTATTATCTAATTCCTCTTCCTATTGTTTTTGTACTGTCATCCAGTTCAGGCTACTCTGGTTTTGCCCTTTCCAGCAACCTTACTAAAAGATACGCAGCTGGATCAGATCCCAGGTCTAGCTCATCACATAACTACATCAGCACGAGCACTGATCCAAGGAGAGGGAGCAGGACTAGCTGACAATCCAACTTTACATCAGTCTGAACTGCTCTGGAACCACACCTTCATAAGTGGCAATTCAAACACATGCATTTTAAACATGAAGTGAAGCAGTAAAAAATGCAGCCTGTTTTTCTTCCCTCCCCTGAAAGCTATTCCTCAATGGCGGTAATGGCTGAGCAGCAGAAAAACAATCCCAGTTCACAGTTTCAAGTATTAAGCAAAATAGGTGCCAAACTGGAATTTTATTATTACATGAGGCTTAAAGGAGAGAGGAAAGCAGCTTCATACTACTCCTGACCTCTTCAGCAGTAGCTGAACTTCAGCCTTCAGGAGAAGCAGAAAACAGACAGCTAAAAGCAGGAACTGACTCTTTCACTCCAGTGGAATCTGCTCATACCTCTGAACGCAAACAGCTTCAGGGTGCTGGTTTACACAGAGAAACCTGCACACAGATGGCTCCCCACATCCAGATACATCTTAAAGTACTATATGCATTCCAGTCCTTCAGGACTCAAGTCCCTGGATCTGCCCTGACAGAATGCAATGATTATTGACAAAGTAAAAGACATGTGACTAGACATCTATAAATCAAAATAAGGAAGCATCTGCCCCCTTCAGTGATTCTGAAACCAACATGTATCAAGTGTGCAGAACTCTGCATACTCCTTTAGAAAAACACTAGAGTGAACAAATAACTGAAAACAACTTCATGATACAAACAGCCAAATAAACATCCAGGTTAAAATTTTCTTTACACTCTACTGAGACAAGACCTAAAAATATGTAAGATTCAATCTGGGAAAATCCCACCTTCTGATACTAAACATTAAGTCCTCTTCAAATGTGAAGGACACCAAGATCAATAACACAAGCATTTTTTCTTAGTATTTGCTGCTATCAAGATAAAGTGTAGTAAAGTGAGATGTGCAAGAAAAGTGATAAATGTAGATTTAAAAAGGCCAGCTGGAAAAATGGGGTTGAAGTTGCCTGATGTAGTGTGGATGCTTGAATGTGATGAGATGTGTACGCATAGCTCTCCTCAAACCAATTCCGTAGAATCGCTGCATGACCTTGGCCAACCTGCATTTTCTGTGAAACTGCAATTATGCTGCACTCTTGTACATTCTTAGGAAGTAAGCAAAAGCTTTATTGTAAGTGTTCCTAACTTTATGAAGGTCAAGAAGACTTAAACTCATAAAGAATTTTTGGACAGAAGAATCTAAACAAAAGGGTCATAAGCAGCATTAAAAATAACCTATGTTAAATACCTAAAAAATATAACATTTTGCATAGAATAAAGAAAAGTGCAGCTACAGAGTAACATTCCATACCACAAGAAATGGCTAATTTACAAGTGGCATACAATTAAACATCATCTTTCATCACTCAGAGTGCAGCAACTAAAGGCATGTTTATTGGGAAAAATCACATTTGAGGGAAAAAAAAGGGAGAATTAGGTTGTTTCACTGTATCTGTAAAGCAAGTGCAAACATTTAAAATTCTTTTCAAAAGAAAGGAAAGTTGATTGATAATTTTCATAAGTTAATTTTCTCTTGGTATTACTTGGAAAGATTAAATAGGTTTTTTTCCTTCTAAAATCCAAATTAAAAATAAATCCCCACTTGTCATCTGTTTTGTGAAAAAAAACATAGAAAGCTTCTAAATGTGCAAGCTTTATCAGTTCCATAAAAAACTGGTTCTTTTAAGATTATTAACTCTACATTCCCTTCTAACTTTTTTACAGCAATCCCTCTGGTAGTGAAGCACAGAATAGTACTAAGTAAGCCTGCAAGATTATTTCCATTGCTCTGAAGAATAAAGAAAGAGTCTAAGAAATTGAGAGTCAGGAACTTGAGCAAAATAAATATTCATAGAATCACAGAACATGTCAAGTTGGAAGGGACCCATCAGGATCATGAAGTCCAACTCCTAGCCCTGTGCAGGACACCCCGAGAAACACACCGTGTGCCTGAGAGCGTTGTCCACTTCTGATAGGAAGCATAAACTTAATCAATTGCTAAAACCTCTTCAATTTTGGTTTTAAAAAAAGAAATCAACTTATTTTATTGGATACAATTTGGTACTACAATTTGGTAAATGGATATTTTAAATAAATAAAAATAAATATGTTGTGTATATATATTTCAAGATTGCTTGTTTCTGTGATGAATTAGTGTCTATATTCTTAGATTTCACTCTGTTTAGCTTTTTTCACGCTTTGTCGCCACTTGCGGATGGCGGTTCCAGAACTACTAGCTACGACACAGAGGGCACCACCCACAGTCCACCAAGTTGGCAGATGATTGAGAAAAAGAATTTGTAAAATAAAAGCAAACACCACATCCATTGTTTTCACTATGGACACAGGTCCAGCTTTCTCTATCTGTAATGCTTTCGTGAGAAATATCTGACCCCCTAACCCTAACACGCCTATTAATATTAGAAGAACCCTGTCTTTACCACAGTGTGGTAAACGCCACTCATTCAAAACAAACAATGCTATAACACATCCAATTAAGCCAATAACTGCATAATACCAAATTGACAAAAAATAATGCACAGATTTTCCCACCTTCCTTAGGATAACAAAAGTCGAAGCTGCAGATACTGCGCTTGCAATTGCTGCTATTGTTCCTTTAAGGTGATCTGTGTAACTTCCTTCAATCCCTGTAACATGTGACCCAAATAGAAATGGTGGTCTAGCAATAGGAATCACTCCAGTGATTGCAAAGAGGGTAAACAGAAGATCCCAAATACTGTATTTCTCTTTGAGAAAGATCCATGCCAGCAACGACGTAAAAACAGGATTGGTAAAAGTTATAACAGTGGCATCAGCTAGTGGCATGACTTGGTAAGAGTAGTAGAGAAGAACCATTGCAGTAGACCCAAGGAATCCTCGGAAGAAAAGAAAAATTCTTTTACCTTTTGGTCCCAAAAACCCCGTTCTGAAAAACAGAAATGTCACATTAATGTCACTGGCTTGCTTATTTCATGACTAACATTCAACACATTTAAATTTATACACCCCTGTAGATGGTACACACCTTTCTAGATGAGGGACTTAAATATCCAAATATGTTTAACTATCTGATCACAGAACAATTTATTTTCATCATGACCCCCAACCACATTCAGAGTTCAGAACCTGCTCTTCCTATTAATTTTTTGCTTGCAAAATAACCCAAGGGTATCTACAAATTATCTTCTGTTTTTTTAAAGATCACCACCTCATAGAAAATCAAAGCATTTAATAAAATAATCATTGTAAAAACCTCTACAATTCAGAAAGTCAAAAATTTTCAGTTTTCTGAATCATATTAAGAAATTACCAAATAATCCAAAACAATGCAGCTTTGCAACTGAAGTCCAAATTAAAATAATATTGCAATCTGAATGAAAATTCCACACCTATTTTTAAGAAATAACTTTAAATTTAAACATTTGCTGCACTTACTTGTAGTATATTAAACCAGGAAGAACGAATGCCATTTGGAAAACACATCGAAATGCACTCACTTCCACTGAATGTACATCTTCTATTTTTTTAAGAAATAAAGAGGCCACTGAGAAAAGGAAGGAAGACAGTACGGTATAAAACAGACCAAGTCCTGGACACGCAGCTTTCTTCTTCGTTCCTGCAACAGACATAGGACAGTTAATAAGGAACTAGGAGAAGACTTCTCTGATCAGGCAGTTCTGCACTGCGGTGCTCCTTCAGCTGTAGCAACAGTGGTACAGGACAAGGGCACCAAAGAAACAAATGCAAGTGTTACATGTATTTACCAGACCTACCCCGAAAACCCTTTTCACTGACCACCATGGGTGTCCTTCTTTCCCTTAGAACAGGGAATAAGAAATGAACACCTGGGATACAAAACTTCTCCCAGTTCTACACAAATTAGCTTTACCTTCTAACAAGTATCAGACTAGTATGAGTGATTTACTACAGCGACTAGTCATGATTCTGCCCAAGGACCAGTAAATATAACTGACTACAAAATGGTCCATGGTCAAATTCTGAAACTTATTATCTTGGGAATCCTTTGCTTGTGAAGCTTAGCAAGAATTTAATTTCCTTTCTCACCAATACACACATATAAAATCTATGTACAGAACATCACTTTTTTAACACCTTATGTTTATTTTGCAGCTAAATCACCCTAAATTTGACCTAGACCTACAAAATTTTCATGTAACATTTTTATCTTGCTGTAAGACTCTAAACATGTTTTACAAATATGCATCAAAGATACATTTTTAAGCAAAATAAATTCAAGTGACTAATGGCAAAACATCATAGGCCTGATGTTTATCATCGTTCCCTGAAGACTGTAGTTAATGCTTATTTATCAGACTTCCCCTTCCTGAAATAGTTTCCCAAGTCTAATGTTTCTGTTCAACCTTCCTCATTGCTTCAGGCTCTCTTCAGTAACATACTCTTTGTTGTTCCACTCATTTTCTCCACCCTTGACTATTAAAAAAAAAAAAAAAAGCAAACACAGAGGGAGAACTGCTGCTGACCTCAACACCAGCAATCAGCTTTTTCTGTTAATTGCTTTGTTGCATAAAACGAAGTCTTCCCACTGACCCTAGAGGTGAACATCATGGAAAAGAGAAACATTCTAAAAATTTGAGAGGGACGTTACCTCACCATCTCTTCTTCTCTGTCTGCATAAAACACTGGGAGTTACCCTTTTCTTCTATAACACTCTAAAGATAGGAGCAAGAACTCCGTGTCCCAGAGACAGTGTTTCGATAAAAGGGTGCCTCATCTCACATTAGTGTGTCAGCCTGTGAACCTTATGCATCCTCTAAAACATAATCAAGCAAGGTACTGCTGTGAGTTGCTTAGCAACTAAATATGGTTTGAGAGGGTTTTTTTGCTTTGTTTGGGGTGTGTACTTGTTGTTTTGGGGTTTTTTTTAATAAACAAAACTTGTCATAAACCATTTTATCCTCCCCGAGATCAGCACTCAAGGCCAAGAAACTGCATCTTACTACCTGAGAGCTGAGACTGTGGGCTGACACAGGTCTAGAGATCTGGGCTTTACAGCAGCAACCAGAATCTGAAGTAGGCAAAAGGCCTGCTTCTCAAGGCATCCTGCCACACTGTAGCTGAAAGTGAGTTACAGCTCCTACTTGAAATACTTCTATTTAGCAACAGCCACTTACATAAAAGTGACTGTAAAAACTACCAACCAACACTGGACTGGGACATCTACCAACTATGAAACAGGATGGATTTAGAAAATATTCATAAATTATGTAATGTCCTAATCCACACAGTCACACACCAGAACTACAAAATCAACAACGTCTCAATATTAAAGAAAGAGGAATCAACTGAACTATAACTGAAGTGAGAAATCCAAACCCATGGTGGCTTGTGGATGAACACAGCACAAACAGAACTATTAACTCTTATTTCAGGCATGATAGCTTGTGTGATTACTACAGAACAAAGCCAATCTAAATAATGGAAGTGCTGAAATGGAAAACCAATCCAATTAAAGACAAATACGTTGAACTCAGCTTTGGACTGGGAGGAACAAAGGAAAACCAGAAGGAACTCATTTCTGTAAGCTATCCAATATACCAAGCCTACCAGAAACCAGAATCTTTTAACACTAGAATTTAAACCATCAACATCTTCACTGCCAAGGCATGTACTCAGCACAATGAGAAAGTCTCTGATTTCCTTTTAAAAATAAAATGGTAGAAGTTCTTCCACCAAAAACAAGAATTGCAGTTCTGAAGAGTACTTATTTCAAAGTAAGTTGTAATGAGAAGTTAGGTTAAGGTAACACTCCCAACCCACAAAATAGTCTCTAAATCCTAGCCCAATGCCATCAAAACACTCAAGCACTCAGACTTTTTTTAAACACTAGCAGCCTGGAAATAAAAAAAGTTTCAAGGAGCACCCAAGTCCTCTTTTCTGAGTTGGTACAGATTTGGTTTTCCAGTTTTTATCCCTGGCCAACTCTATATGTACAGCTTTCAAACAATTTTCCACTCCTGTTTTAAGTCCTAGGCAAATGCCTCCCAGTGTACAGCATTTTATGTGTAAATTCTGTTTGTGTTTTAATGCCATGCTTTGTTCTAAACAGTATTAATACTTGAAAATCCATACAGTGAAGAAAATCACATTTCTCACATACACCCATCTCAAGAATAGTAGCAGAGGCAGAGAAGTACTGGCTACGGGAAAGATGGTCAGCAAGATAATTCTCCCAGACCTTCAGGAAAGACAGAAGAGTGTGAAACGTTCTTCCCATGATAAAAAGCAGATCAGCTCTCCCACAGACTTCTGTGAAGTGCCAGGAGCACAGCCTGCATATGAACTAATCATGGTCACGATTAATCACAGGATCTAGAGGTGATTCATAAAGTTCAGTTATACACTCAGAGAAAATTTTTTTCTAGACAGACGACTCAAAACCAAAGTCCTCTTTTTGGTGAGCTAATGCAAGTTTCTCAGGAGTTCAAACACTGGCTGCTTATTTTTTCCCCCAAGCTTTGCCTCAGAAGTGACATTAATGTGAAGCACGCTCCTCCCTTTCAACCTCTCCACAGCACACTAACAAGTCTCCTTTCTGCTGGAAAGTCAATTACAGTCAATTTAATGACAAACACATTTTCAGTGATGTTGTTTTAAAACCACACATGCTAAATGTGTACTTCAGATAACAACTTCAGAAGTTATTTTAATATGGCATTTATGTTTTAAATGGATTACACGTTGGGCATTTCACAGTAAGTGGCTTTAACAACTGGAAATGACCAAGAAGGAAAACACGGATTAAAACAAAATCTACACT
This sequence comes from Formicarius rufipectus, assembly GCA_013399695.1. Lineage (NCBI taxonomy): Eukaryota > Metazoa > Chordata > Aves > Passeriformes > Formicariidae > Formicarius > Formicarius rufipectus. The sequence continues at coordinate 352,715 of VXAU01005056.1, read as the reverse complement.
CACACTAAAGTGCGGTAAGAACTGCCCGGGAAGTCACAGTCACAAGCCTGTGGACTTGTCGAGCTGCACTCGTGCCCAAAAGTATTCACAGCGCCAGAACCTCACACTGCCAGAAGGCACTTCTATCTACCCAAAACTGCAGAGACTTTCTTTAAAACTTTGACAACAGGAAGTACAGTTTTCCTGAGCGATAATCGCTGCCGAAGCGCTATCAGAGGCAGCAGAGGAGCCTGCCCCGGGGGATGCGTGGCCGGGAGCGCTCCGCCC
>VXAU01005056.1:307903-351972 GCA_013399695.1 Formicarius rufipectus | reverse complement strand
CCGCCCCAGGCGCCGCCAGCAGAGACGGGCGGCCGACCCTCCCGCCGCCGTACCTGCCCGGCCGCAGCCTGGGGGGCGCCGCTTCCTCCGCGGCGCCCTCCGGGCGGAGCGAGGCTGCGACGCCTCGTGAGGGGGAGCTCTGTCCCCGCCGGTGCTGCTGGTGCCCCCCGCAGGAGGCAAAACTGTGGGAAAGGGTGACGCGAAGTTGTTCTGGGGGGCGTTGCTGCGTCATCTGCGCGCCTGAAATCCAAGGGTCTCGCTGGTCCTGAGCCCTCGCAGCGAGCGCTCCCTGGCAGCATCTCCTCGGGAGAAGGGACGGTCACGGCCTCTCCGGGTGCCGCCGGACCGGGCTCCGCTCCCGTTGGAGCAGCCCGGCTGAGCTGCGGTGGCCCTGGCAGTGTTGCCGTGTTACTGAGCAGGGGCAGAGCATCACTCGCTGGAAGTGCTGCCGCCCGCAGCGGCTGCACTCACGGGGCTAAATGGGGATGGGGACCTGGCGGGAGATTGGGTCAGGATTGCTAGCAGGGTACAGAAATTATTTAACCAGCTTCTCGTGGTGTGTTTTCCTAAAAGAAAGAATGCCGCCAAAGTCTTTGGGTGGGGGAGCTGGAAAGGATGCAAAGGAATACAGCATAGCCCTTTTTCCTTACCCATCAAAAAGTGCAGAGTTAAAGAAGAATAAATTTCAAATGCTGAAATAGTTCCCTTTTGAGCAAGTCGAGTTGTTATCAATAATTAAGTTTCTATTAACGGAAGAGATTTATGCTCACATTAATCTCTAGGGTGCATAAATTAATCTTTGTTTATTTCTTCATTCTTAACAAGGGTAAGTGTAATATACAGCTTTAGCAAAATGAATACTAAATGGTAAATACAAGTCATTTCAAACTATTTTAAATTTTCCCTCAAGCTACCTCATAAAAGCTATTTCAAGCTTTCCGTGTCTCTGATTTAGCACATTTTATCATCCATGTTAACCCACCAGAAGCCATAAGTATGTCATTATCTTGGAGCTAGCATTTGATTAATATGACCAGAATTATTTCACAAATTATTCTTAACTGAAAATTTGATGTGCTGTATAAATTATTAAAATAAGAGGAATCCGTTAATAAGGTTGTGTTGAAATCTGATTTCCAAATATTTACATCCTCTGATCTCCTATTGCTATAAACCAAGTAAATATATGGTGCACTAATTATAAATAACTTTTATTAAAGCTCCTATCAGCATAGCTCTCTACAAAGTCTGTACTGAAAGCTGTACTAAATCTTTCCTCTGGAGATGCAATGGCAGCTGCTTGTCCCACAAAGAATCAAGCAGGCCAGCAAAATTTTCCAGGCACCCTTAATTAAGAAGTTATTTTTTCCTGATGCACTTCCCTATCCCTCAGAGCTTGGTTTAGTTTAGAGGAGGTGCAAATAAACCTGGCACCTTGCTACTTTCCCAAGAAACTTACACTTCTCTCTACTCCAAAGCAGCTTCTACATGTCAGTGTCCCATGAATTGCCAACGCAAAGTTGGTGCTGGATTTGCTCAGAGAAGTTGTGGTGAAAGATCAGTGGAGATTCTGTTTCTCAGCAGCCATCCCACAGGTCTCAGAGGAAGACCTGGCACATCCCCTGGCCATTGAGGCTGAAACAGGCTTGCAGAGCACACCCGTATGGATTTCTGTGGCCTACCTTCACAGTCACTATGTGAGTTACCTCTGTAGGTGGCAACAGCAGAAGCAGCTGGCTAACGAGTTTTTAGTGAAGAAAGCCAGAGCCAAAACTTAGTCCACAGTACAGACACAGAACAAACTTCTTCCATTACTGGTTATTTGTCTATAAACTCCATTAAAATATGCAGATTATATATTAATTTTATAATACTGCCACTATGAAACCCAAATTACATTTTTTAAGTCCCACAGTGCCAAGTATTGAGCTTTAGAGAGTTTCAAAGAGACTGCAATAACCCTCTCTGTACCCCTCCATGTCTGAGTTTGAAAGGGAACATCTGAGGGCAGTGTTTGTTTATGCCAAGATACATAAAGTGTTCTGTTTTCTCCTGGTAAACTGCCAGGCTTGTCTCAGCATGAGAGCTTCCAAGTTCTCCTTGTAAAGTACAGCTCTCTTCTCTGAGCAAGGAGTCAGAGCAGTTGCAGCTGCCCAGACTAACCAGCAGGCAAATGTAATTTGCAGTCGCGATGTCCTAGATTGGAAAATTAAGTAGGTGCATAAATGTGACAGGTCAATGTTTTATGCAGCCCTTTCAAGTACGGATTAAGCCTTTTCTCTGTAATACTGTGTCCAGAACTAGCTGTTCCTTTCTTCAGCACATCACCAGCTTGCCACAGTAGAGCAGTAAAGATGTCCTATAATATCTTCCCTGAGTGCAAAGTCCATATGAAAAAGCTTTATTAAACTTGGACAATTTGATCATTGAAAGTTAAACTACAGTACAAGCTAGAATGGCATTTCTTTGGTTTCTGTAATACTGTAATGTAGAAAAGGAGATACTTCCAGCACAGTCACCACCTCCACACAGGGAGCTTTCTTGGGTTACTCATTTTTTCAAAGGAGGAATATTATCATCCTCATTCAGAATTTAGGCACAAAGTTTTTGTCAGTATAAATGCCAGGAAGAAGCCACTACTTCACCATAGGTTGAGATACAGACCTGACAGGTACTTTAAAGTACTGTAGTGAGTCACTGGTCTGAGTCTGTGTGCCTGGTAAGGGACTCTTTAGTGTTCTGTTTCCATTTCCCTACTTGCAAGTGCTGTCTCTCACTCCTCAGAGTGGCTTTCAGAAACTTTAACAGGCACAAATGACAAAGCGATTAAGTGAGTTTTGTAGACAACCATGAGAGTTTTCTATGAGATTATAAGAACTTTATCCACTATCACATCACTTCTTTTATCCGCCACTGAGATATCCTAATAAGCTTTTTGAAACACTGCTGCTCTTGGAGGTTTAGTGAGAACTAAAATAATATAAACTGAGGGAGCTCTAGAGCTGACCTAACCCTTACTCACCTCACCTAAGGGCAGCACCAAGGGCTTTGCAGAGCCCCAGAGGAAAAGATGGCAGGCTGGATTCCTGGTACTGCACGTGGAACACCCTGGTGACATCTATCCCAGTGTGATGTGAACATAGCTGTGTCAGCATAGTTACATACTGCTTAAGCTATAAAAATAGTAGAAGATTTAAATCAGAACAGCAGTCCGTATTGATGGCTTTTATTCTGTAAAAATGCTAACTATAAAAACACTTTTAATTTCTTAATTTGGGATTTGTCTTGCAAAAAATTAGTTTAAACTACTATAGGCTAATGCAAAGGAAGTAAAAATAAACAAATTTACATTTTTTCAATTCCTTCTGAAAAGGTTTAGCAAAAAAAAATAGATAAGAATTACTTTATCGGCTTCTGAAATGGATCCAAGTTTTAAGTGCATTGTAATAACCATTTACCTCTGCACTCGGGTGCCATAAAACAGATGATTATTGCAGCACCAAGGAGTTTCATTGTCCTAAGCATTCATTCAAACTTCTGGCCAACTCAGAGTCATGGAATAGCTGAGGTTGATGGTCACATGGTGGCATGAAAGGTCATCTAACCCAACCCCCCTTGCTCAAAGCAGGGTCAACTAGAGTTCAAGACTCTCTCTTGGATGTCTGAGTATCTCCAAGGATGGAGACTGCACCACCTCCCTGGCAACATAATTCTGTGTCCAGTCACACTCACTGTAAAATAAAAAAAAAAAAATTATATGTAAAAAGAACAAACTCTTGTTGTTTCACAGCCCAGAGTAAATGTGGTCCATATGAGCTCCTATCTTTCCATCAAAATTCCAGTGTCTGTCCTAGTGGGTTTTATGTCCATCCTATGTGTTAGAAGAGACCCATATTTTTCAGCTTCCCTCTCAAAGTAGATGGTGAATGATTCTCAATTTTGCCATCACCACAAATAGTTTCCACATGTGTATACAGGACTGTTATACAAACATTTAATCTTGTGCTACAATATGCTCAGAGTATCACAGTTTTCTTCTTCCTGAGTTGGTGGCTGTACTGAATAGTGCTGTAAAACTGGAGATGGGGTATAATAATAAGGAATCCTGCAATTACAATCAATATAATGGCAATATCCTAGGGCTCTTTTTAACTGCATCTTTCAGATTGCACTACTAGCAGTTGCTCTTCAGGAGACTGAAAGTATTGAGATAAGTACATTCAGGTAGAAGTAAGAAATACAAAAAAATTCTGTTGTTTTCAGAATGAAAGATTTTTTTTTTAACTTCTGAAGAATTGAAAAATAATGGATAAGCAGGACAGTATTTGAATTATGCTTCTATACTTGTTAGTGTGCTTTCAATCCATTATTCAAGGTTTGCTGCTGAGCTGATTTTGGTCACATAAAGGTCATGCAACATTGCTTCTATCCTCAGATGGCTTAACTACACTGCTTGCTAAGCAATCAAGTCCCTTTAGCTAGTATTCATGGGAGGATAAATTAAAAATAATTTTCCATGTACTCTGAACACTGTGAGATTAGTGTTTTCTTTTTTGTATTTCACATAAACTTCTGGAGAGTTTATGCCAATTTACATGGTGAACCTTAAATTTTAAAAATCATGTAATTTTTTTTGTTCTCTTATGTGGAAAAAGTTGTTATTCCAATGCATCTTAGACCAAAAAAAAATCTTTTATTTTAATCTCTTAATAAAAAAATCTATCTGATTCCTTCTCTTTCTTTCTCTATCATTTTATTTCTGTGGAATAAACATTTAAGCAAACCAATAGAGTGAACTCTGGTAGCTCACTGTTAGATAAGAAAGTGAATGGTAGTAGTGGTTGTGTTGATCATCTGTCTTTGCCACAGGCCAAAACACTGTGAGGCTGGTAAAGCACAGTGGTGGCAGGGGCTACTCGGGTGTTTGCCCCAGTGCTCTGAGGAAGCAGCAGCACTTGCTGCCTTATTTCAGTGAGATTTGGTAAATTGTTGTTATTGCTTGAAAGGATATCATGCTAGTCTTAATGAACAGAGTTTTTAACAATAAATTTATATTTACACACCGTGTGTGCCCCTGTCTCAGGTGTAACTCAAGTGCATCTCAGGTGCATACACATCTGTGTATGTACTTTGTTTATACTGTAATACAGAGACGGTCAGGAATAGAATGTCTACATGTTTCAAACTAGCAGTGCTTGATAAAACTTTGACAAGGCTATTACTTCTTTAGGAGAATCTATATTTTGAATATAAACCTGGCAAAGCAACAAGTGTGAATGGCTGAATGTGGAAAGTGTTTTGTGGGTAGAGTTTTCTTCAGGAGTATTGTCTCATTCAGTGGATTGAAGGTATCTTAGTATTCACTAGACATAAAAAATTTCCAGGGAAGTGCCTTTTTAAGAAAGTGTTAAAGGAACATGGGTTCCCTGTAATGCAGTAACTCTTATAATTCCCCTTTCCCTTGTTTATTTGGGCCATTTAAGCAGTGAAGAGGTTGCAGCCTTGCCATGTTCCCTTTACTGCATTTCCTGACGTGTCAGTACTATTTCAAGGAATGAAGAACATTATGAGATTAGCTGTAAAGCTAACTAAAGCACTGTTCCCTTTGAATAACACGTTACTCATGAAGAGTGAGATCAGTCAGTATGTACAGAGATGCACAGTGACAGAAAAAAAAAAAAAGGGAAAATAAGAGAAAATTAACAAGGAATCTGGGGACAAACAAACAAACAAACAACTGTCAAATATTGATGGCATATGATGTATGAAAGAAAAAATGAACATGCTAGAATTTATGTATGCACTGGCCTGGGTATGTGTTTCTCCTGAGAAACATCTCCTCTGCCACATGTTTAAATTTAGATATTTCAAAAATAAAGTTATTTATTTTGAAATATCCAAATTTAGCATTTCAACAATATAAACCTCCAATATGTTATTAATATAAAATTCTTTCCCAAATCCATCCCAATTTTTGTATCTTTCAAAAAATTTTCTTTGACAATTTTCATAACTTTGCTTGTTTTTGTCCATCTCTTCCTTGCAGAGGTTCTTGGAAATCACCTAAGAATTTGCCCTGCTATTTAGTGCAAATTGCCACTTATGTGTAGCTGAGATTACCATAAAAGTCTGTTGTTCAACAAGCCAGTTCAATGCAGCTACAAAAGCCAAAGGGCTTGGAAGAGGGAAGGGCAGATATTCTTTGAACCACAGATAGAGAAAACAGCAGTAGGCAGCAGGTTATCAGTTACCATTCTGCAACATGCCTGAATAGAAATTATGTAATAATTAAATTCATGCTCTAAGCTACTCAGAGAATTAGTAGTAGATGAGGGGAAGTATTTTCTTCTTCATGGCACTCAGCACTATGGAAAGAAGAGAAAGAGAAATAAAAAAAATCACGTGTCTTCAAAGTATATGGTGGCTTTACAGAGATTTCTGGCAGGCAGTACCATACAGAAATCAGAGAGCAGAAGGACAGCTTGAGTGCCATTGAGTATCAGAGCTCCCAAGGAGGAGTGGAGGAAAGTGGCTGTTGCTCAAAGTTGCCATTTTTGCTTCTATTGTTTTGTTCTGTTCTATAATGGCCTTTGTGACTGTTAAAAGAAGATAATTTGTTCAATTATATTTTTTCACTGTCACTTTAATTGACTTTTTACAGCAGTAGAAATGGCTGAATTTATAGTTTCTCTTCATGAAAAGAAAGAATTATTTCAATCAGCTGCATTTCTTGGCACTTGCACAGTATGTTTCCTATTCTGTAAGCTATCTGCCTGGGGCTGCTCTGCAGGGCAAGAAGGGGAAACTTCCTTACTTGCAAGTCCTATGAATTATTAAGCACTTGTTTATATGCATTACTTGAAGGAAATTATCGTTCCTTAGCTTCTGCTTTTTCCCAGAAAAAAATTTATATACAATGTATATAACATTGTCACAGGTGATGGATCAGTGTTACTGTATCAGAACTTTATCTTGCATTTATGTACTTAAATAGAGGTGAATGATATTTATATAGAACATATTTATGTTCTGTATTTATGTATAGACATGTGATGAACATATAAAACACTAACATGATTCAGCCTGTGCACCTCTCACCTTGTTCCGACAAGCTAGTGCAATGCTTACTCCTCTCACTTTGCTTGTAGTAGTATGTTCAAAGGGGAGTGATCTGACATCAGCTCCAGCTGTTGTTATGGAAAGAAAGCCTTGCAACACAGGTTTTAAAAACCCTTTCCCTTTGTCAGAGTCACAGACATAAGTTGGGTCTTTTTTTTCCATTATTTTTCAGTTGAGTCAGTGCTCCTTCATTACCTCCAGGAGCCTCAATGCAGAACAGCATTCCTCATTATAGCAAAAACCCTGCTGCTGTCATGCCTGCTAAGTGTATCTATTCCAGGCATTTTGCTGTCCACAAGAGTATTGCCTTAAGACAAGAAGCATGGTTTCTTTTCCTTCCTTGCTGGTTGCAGAGAGGGTACCCTGGGAAATCACTGTGCTGTAATTCCCATATTGCTTGGGTTTTTTATAAGCATCAGGTTTGGCCAAGTGGGCAGGGCATTGGAGCACATGAACCCAGGTCTAACTCCCAATGGTTATTTTTGTCGCTGTAACCTCAGCTAGCTTAGATCCTGTGGACGGTGCCAGAGTGTCAGCCCCTCAGGAATGGGCTGACCAAGCTTCTGCAGAGTGTGCTGATCTCTGCAATCTGTTCCTGGCTCCCCAGCAAGTGGACACTAAGTGAGTTCGGGTTTGATGACACACACAGGCTGATTATTCCCTCTGAAATGCCTGCAAAACTGGGAGTGTTCAGACATGCAAGAGCTGGTGCCCTCCGGGCCTTGCTGAGTTGTCCTTGTCACTGGGAAGAATGCCTCTGGTGTGTGGCTGTACTTCAAGAAATTGTTGCTGTCTAGGCATGCACGGAGCTTGTTCCCTTCTTCCCAGGGCGGCTTCTGGGATGCCTGCTCTTTGTACAGGCACAAGGAGGGCTACAAGGTGCTCTCAGAGAAGTAAACATCTTTGCAATTTACAGGCTTCAGTGAGCTCTGGTTGTATACAGCGATACTGCTCTTGCATGGTTTATGTGTAATGGTCTTGCCAGGTACACTTTACAGTTCATGTCATTGAATTAACTGATTATTTTGCAATTGTACTTAGTTACATTTATGCAACTTTTAGATGAGTCACAAACATAGGATTGTTTGAGAAACAGTTGAAATTATCTTCCTTTGTTCGTATTCTTAAATCTCTCTGCTCTCAAAAAAAATGTACAGAAATTCAGAAATTAGTAGTAATTAGGGAACAAACATTCAGTTCCAATTTGGTTCAAGCTAATAAAATATGATTATCATAATGTTGTTGCAGTTTGATATACTCCAGAACCCTGTATAGAAAGGCAGAGCTTTCCTAGCAGCTGCTGTGCCAGATATCTTTTCTGATTCTCAGACTTAAAGTTTAATTTGAGGGAGCTATTGTTACCTTAAATAATGCTAAGGAGAAGTTAGAGATTGGATTTAAGACTGGACTAATGCCAGTGATTATGAATTACTTAAAAGCAGTGAATTCTTATTTGTGTTGCAGTCTGTAATCCAGATAGCTAATGCCTTCAAATGTAAACATTAAAAAGATGGTCTCTTTTCAGTAATAACCTATATCTCAGAAAATTTTGACATTCACCGGTGCAATTAAACTTCATGTTCCAGATTTGTCCTTTTTCTTTCTTTATTTCACACTGTGGAGCAGCGTATTTACTGGTGGTTTTCCTGAGCGGGCAATATCATTTGCTGTTGTATATAGGGAACAGAAGGGAGCAGGATGGGTTTTTTAGATCTCACAGTTATTTGGAAATTGTGACATTGGGGTTGTTTGTTTGTTTATTTTTCCAAAATTGGTGATGTGTTCCTGTGATTTAGAAATTACTCCCTCACGGTACAATATTATTGTCTGGTTAATCATAAGGTACATTGCAACTCATATTCCTGCAGCTCTAAAATTCAAATCTTAATAATAAGCTTATAAAAAGGCTGTTCTTCCCATAGGAGTCTGCTTCAGTCAGGACTAAAACAGCTGAAGTCAGCCCAAGTTGAGCAATTACATTCTCAAGTGCTTGCAAATAGTTTGCCAAAATGTTTTAATTGTTGCCATAATTTTAAGGAATTACATTGCTAATATAGTCCAGATTTTTTCAGTATTGTAAGTGCTTCTGAACAGATAATTCATATGTACAATTTATATGTTTTATTTATTTATTGAACCTCAGCAATGATGCTAAGCAATGTGCCTCAAGAACTGAAGATAGGAAATGCCACACTGGAGCACATTCATCATCCAGCTGCTTGGCTTTTCATCCAAAATGGCTACAGCCAGATGCTTCTGCCAAAAGTGCAAAGAACCTCCGCTTCCCTTGTAAGTAGCAATTATGTTCAATACTAAAATATAGAATTACAATTTTTATGTAATTTGTCCATGTTTGACTTTCTGAATGCTATCTTATTGTACTCACCAATTACCTATTGCCGTGAATGCCACAGTTTAATTTGGGGTGGAAGGTATTTTGGTTTATGGCTTGGTGTTTGGTAGTGTGAAGTATCATCTTATTCCACATCTTCAATGAGTTTTTCCACATCTCTCTGAGTCCTTAATTACTCTGCAGCCTGTGTTTTTGAGATGGCTACGTTAGTACTGTATGCAGTATCTCAGATAAAGCAATGACACATAGTGTTGCGTTCTCCCTATTATCCTGCACATGTGGTAACATATTTATTCTTTCCTGTAGCTGTATATTGAGATCGAGCTCTCTTGCTGTGTTGTTCAGAACAATGTCGAGCCGACTTTCTTTGCTGCTGACTTTAAACTTTGCAAGTATTTCTTTCCTGTGTATAATATTTTGCATTTCTGACTCTCGACTTTGTCAGCCTGTCCCACATGCTGCTACCTAATTTCTACTGAAGTTTTACACTTTCATTTCCATTTATAATTTTGGATAAATGTGGATCTTACTGGTCTGAAACTCCACTGGTTATCCCATGAACTTTATTCAAATAGACATTATATTTGTTACTTCCACTTCTTTTGCACATAAATGGTTCTTAATGAAGGACTGTGTATTCTTAGCAGATTAGCCTGTTTATTCTGAAGCTCTTTCAGCATTTTTGGATGCTCACCATCTGGGCAGGTTGACAACTTGCTAACATACTGCTGTCACTATCCACGCCTTTGAACAGGAAGTGAGAATGGGTCAGAAGGTCCTTTTTCAATTGAAATAATTCAGTAGGAGGCATAAAGTAAGGCTGAGTTGAAAACAACTTTTGAGAATTCAGAAATTGATTTGATGAATAGGAGATTTGGAACAGTAACATAGTTATTACCATCATCCACTTCAGTTTATTTGGAGTATAAATAAACAATTATATGAATATAAATATGCGTATTTAGGGGCAAATTACTTCCTACTGTAACAAATTTGAAGACAGAAGTATTACACTACCATAACTAATTGTAGAGATTCAAAGTCTCAAAGCACAAATACAACACCACTTCTGTATAGCACACTGGAGGTCTTTGTAGTTATAGTTCATTTCAGGAAAATTCCTGAATAGAAATAGGGTTAGGTTCGCCTCTGAGCACTTTGTTTAAGTGAACTCTAAACAGAGAAATGCCTGTAACACCAGCCATTAGAATTCAGAGTCATCAGTAACGAAGAAAAGTTGCCATTAGCAGTAAGTCAGGCAGTACCGCTGCTCTGTCTTGAGGAATTGAATTCCCCAAGACCTCGACATTTATCGGTCAGTTCATGACCACAAAAACACATTCAGCCATTCTAATCAATAGGAGTCTAAATCACAGCTTTACTACCCTGCTCAGGTCTCCAGATCAGCAAGTATGAGAGGAGAAGGCTTGCAGGCATATGATAGGTAGTGGCAAGTGTTGGAATATATATGTAAGAAATCACAGAGAAAGCCTGCTAGGCAGTGGGGGAGGCATTAACAGCTGAGTTGAGTGTTTGGGTTTGCATCTTCCTCCTGCTGAACCTGGTGCAACTTCTGTCTGGCCCTGCAGGGCCCTGGCCCTTGCAGTGTCACCACGGCTGAGATCCATGCAACAAAGAGGTGTCAAAACGAAAAAATCCCACATATTAGGCTCATGGATGTAGTGCAGAAAGTTTGTAAGCTTCTTACTATATTTTGCAAGAACTGGGTGGTTGTCTGGATTTTCAGGGGTCCCCACAGAGGAGGAACACATTCTGTGTTTCATGGTAAGGAAAATACTTCCTCGAAAGGGAAAACTTCCACACTCTTGAGGCTTGCTGTGGGCTTATATTCTGTCCCTAGCTTTAATACTTTGGGCATGCCAACTTCTCTGCTTTCTCTTGGTGCCTGTTGCCAATCTGAGGACTGTTTGTTACATCTATGGTTAAAAATTCTTTATTTTCCATTGAATGCTAACACAATATATTGTAGTGCTTATATACATAAATACAGCTATTAGTGAGCTTCCCACTAGGACATTATCAAAGTGCATCACACATATTATTAACTATGCCAATAATTGTTTCCCATTCTCAAGTGTACTTTGAGTGGCTGTTACAACCCCTTCAAATAAAGTTTAAAAATTAAGATAATAGAGGGAAGTTATAATTAATATTAAATACAAACCAATAATACATTTCTGTTTGTTTTGTTACTTTATGCAACAAGATTTTTCCTTTCTAAATTTTCTTCTTAGTAAGAAGAGTGCATTTTGGAATGTTTTTTCAATGGAAAATAAGTAGAAACAAAAAATCTGCAAGTCCTAGACATTACAACAGACAAAATAAAAAAAAAAATTACACGTGGTGAAGTATCAGGTATTCTGAATGTATTTTATATATCTCTTCCAGAGTGGAGAGGTGTATATTCTTTTATATTTGTGCTTTAATAAAAAGATAACGAAAGAGTTGTAAGAATACAATATAATTCCATTAACTTTTTTTTTTCTTAGATGTTAACACAACTAAGCAGCATCAAGGACCAGCAGTATCCATTAATAACCTTCAGTACTGTCTTCTGTAATACATTTAGTACTTTACATATTCTGTCAGGCATAAACAAAACAATTAGGGAGTTTAGAAAATCCATTACAACTACAGAAGACAACCAGTCAGCCACAAGTAACATAGACTTTGCTGATATGTATGGGGTTTTTTTTAACATCTTAAAAAAGTATCAATGTATATATGATAAAAGGTTCTAGTCTAGTTATTGTCTGAGTCTTCCACTGATACCAGATGGAATACTGAACAGAGAACCAGGATGGAATATGGCCTTATGCTCAGATGAGCTGTTAAAATGCTCAGTTTCTGAAATTAGGAAGAAACACCATAGGGAACCACCTAATGAGCCTTTACGCTCTTCTACATTAAGGATTATGGGTTCTGTTCTAAAAATACCCCAGTTCCTCATGTGGTGCAAAGAAATGCTATACTGGCACAATAAGAAACTGGCTGTAGTCCCTGTGAGTCTCCACCTGACATAAACTGACTAGAGGAAGGGATTTTCAAAAGGGAACAGATTTAGATTCAGCATTTTATAGTAATTAGTTTACCTTCCAAAAATGATAGAGGCATTAAGAACTTCCCAAATCATTAGTGCTTGACCACATGTAAAATTTTCTGCAGGAACAACCAAACCGGTAATGCAGTTGAGTACTCCAGCAGATTAATCTGTTGCTACCCTCCACCATACTGCTGTGAACTTTATAGGTACTGTGAATGTAAAATTCTAGTGACTCACACCCTTGCAGGCTTTTAAACTCTTCTTTTAAACCCAGGAGTAACAGTAAATTCCTGTAAGTCTGTCATATTATTTCAGGAAAACAATCACAGCACTCCCGTAGCATAGGGCACAGCCAGCATGGCTGGCTGGCTCTGAAATACAATTCCATAAACAACTTTCTCAAGGTACAATTGTGAGATAATATATTGGGTTATAGTGTTTGTAAATAGATGTTGGTAGCAGATTGGCAAGGTTTACAACTCTGCTTAATATGTCCATAATACATAGAGAGGGATACATAGCTATTACCTCTATAATTTGATAGTGCCTGTAGGCAAGTATAATGGGAAAAATCAGATCAAAACCGGTGCACATAATTTAATAGGACCTTAAGTAAAAGACTGAAACAAAAGACAAGATGAAGCAGAAAACACTTCATGATTTGCTGGTAGATTGGGGATGGGTTCATGACTGCGTTTCATTCCTTTGCCATGCAAGGTGCACTGAAGAAGAAATGGACAAACTGAATTGGCAAACACAAATGTGCAGCCAACATTGAGGAACATTACAAAAGATTATTTGGGTTCATCTGGGGTTTGAAATCATGCTCATATAAGAGCTAAAAATATCTAAAGGAAGTAAGGTTTGACATATAAAGAAAAACTGTCAAACGAGATGATTTATCAAGATAATTTTTGAAAAGGTATTAAGAAAAAAATTTTAGGTTTCAGCTGTGAAACATAGTTTCAAATGTTTCTAGGCACACTCTAAGTACTTATGAAATGGGTAGTTACTAAGCCAAATATTGATCAGAACACAGGCAGCTACGGATAAAAAGGCATCAGAAAAATTAGCTTATTAGAGTAGTATTGTTCAAGTGGTATTTTTTCTTTTCAAATCACATCTAATATAAAACCCCTTCATTATTTATAATAGAAGCATACTGTTCAGAACTGGCTTCTTAAAATATAAATTAATCAGCTCACGTGATTAGCTGACATGCATAGTGTGCTTAGTATTATTTGCCAGTCAATGTCTGTGAATGTTAGAAATGTGTGTAAATGTACAGAGCACTCATGTATATTTTAAAGATGGCACTAGAGCACAATGCTTGATAACTTCAAATCGAGTGCAAAGGTTTTTTAAATAAACTTGAGCTCTCTTCCTGAGCTGCACCAAATCATCTTCAGCAGCTGTGTAGGTTTCTCACAAGTGATGCACTAGATGTATGTAAACAAAAGACTATTTTAACTTTGAGTTTGTAATAGATTTTGATGCCAAATTCAAATATGGCACAGCTTAACAGATATAGGTATCTTTCCTGGAGTTGCCTATGCTATATACAAACTGAATTTCTCCTGCTACATTCAAAGTTCCCTGAATTTCAGAAGAATCTGTTACTGAACTTCATGGCAGGATAGTGGAAAAAATAACTTTACATTTACTAGCTTCATTCAGAATAAGAAATAAATTCACTGAAAACTAAATAATTGCAATTACAGTGGAAAGACCTGACAAGGACACACACAATTCATGCAAGTGATGTGTGACAGTTCTGCTATAGAAATATTGCTAGCTGTAGAAGAAGCTGTGCTTCTAGCTTTCATCACAGTAACAACCCCAGTGTTATACAAGAGATTTATTTTGTGCTGCTTCAGCATCAGGTGGAGAAAGACAGACCTTTACCTTGTCCTTTTTTCTGCTGAGTTCTTTGTAAATTTTCAAAATCGAGTGCTTCCAGCTATACACATTACAAAGCCCCATCCTACAATTTAGTGTGTATAACTGAATTCTTCATCCTATAACCTGATCTATATAACTGAATTCTTTTTTCTGGGTAGAGTTCTGTTTAAATCAGTGAAGCTTCACATAACTGCAAGGATATGTCCAGGTGATAATTTATAGGCTTGTGTTACAATGCAGTACTTTTATCAAGAACTTCTTTTCGTATGTAAAACCCACCAGATCTTCAATATTGTGTATCTTCTCTGCAGTTCAACACTGCATTGGGCAATATGCCTTCTTGGATTTATTTTATATGTGTATAATATATACACAAATAAAAAGTATCACCTGCAAATAATATTTGGAATGTGAAAGACACAAAATGTAAACATTTTATTTGGCAGTTTTTTCAAACATGTGAATAAATAAATGGAAAAGTACATCTTAATATTCTTTATAGCAACAGATGCAGTTGCACACGTATTTACATACTGTGGATGCAAAGAACAGTTAATTTTTTTGTTAAAAAATGCAACTTCCAACACCACTAGACTTGACAATTAAAGATGAAGATACTAGTAATACTTTGTTCTAGCAATCTCAACTTTTAAAGGCATTCATTTGGAAGTAAGATAAGAGAGTCATCATGCATTTAGTTCATTTTGTCCGCTTATGGTAGAAAGTCTGATGTAATCTCAGAATTATGAGTGTCATGCGCTTAAGTCAACTATGACATGTTTATAAATCAGTGTAGTTCCCTTAAAACTTGAAGCAAAGAGAAAATCGTGTTTATTGACGGAGACATGTATGAAAGATCTTGGTGCCTGTACGTTTAATTCTTGAAACTTCACAAATTCTGCCTTTTCCGCATCCCAATAATAGACTTGAGTAAAAGAATAATCACTTCCAAGAATGGCATATTGATAATTATTTATCTGAAGTGGTTGGAATACCATTGACCCTCGGGATGGCATCCTTTGTAAATCCAGAAATGCTGAACCACCCCATTTCATTACTTTAGAGTCCCCAATAAATCTTGTTAAGCAAATGTATACATTCTCTTTCACTTTGAAATGTTTCACTGCATATGCATCTTCCATATCTTGGATATCAAACCGCTTAACAAATTCATTTGTTCCTTTGTTCCATTGATATATTACAGGTCTTTGGGAACTACTTGACAGAATTAAATGTGGTTTGCCAGATATTTCAAGATACTCCACATCAGTATCTCTGTACCAAGCATGCAGAGACTGATGGGAATAAAATCCATTCCCATTCCATTTGTAAACCGTGGTGAAACCAGCCTTTGAACTGTCTGCAACAACAAAATACCAGTCTTCAGCAATCCTGAAAGTTTCAATGTCATTGGGTTTTCGGATTTTAAGGATTTCAATATCTTGAATTTTTATAAACTTATTAGCAAAAATATCTCTTTTATATATGTGGGAGCCTCCAAACAGCTGTGCGACAATGACATACAGCTGACTCTCAATAACTATAGGTTTGCACACAACAGTCGAAGTACCTATAAAAAGAAAAGTAAAAGACAGGGTTAGCAGCAGTTTTTGGATTAGCTATTGGAATGTTATTTGTCAAGCAGTATTCATACCTGTAATGTTGTCGTAATTCCTGAACATCACTTCCACATGGTCCCATTCAAGAAAGATGCATTTTCCAGTAAAAGGCTGAGCAATAACCACATGTTGATCATTCATATATGAGAAAGTGTCTACTGACAGAGATTGGTATGGCAGGGACTGATAAACTTCAAATTCTACAAAAGTGCACAAAATAGATGATAATTACAGGGATACTTTACATACTGTACTGAAAAAAAATCTGCTTATCAGGTACCATTTTTTTACAAATTACAGCATTTCATCACTAGTCTAATTTTCCTGTAGATAAAAGGAGCACTGCAATTTCGTTTCCAATTTTTCTCAATTAAAAGAGATGCTGTTTTTGTTCCAGCTCTCCAAATCCTTATGTAACATATTAAAATCTGAGTAGATGCAGCATTGTAAGACTCTGGTCCCAAATGATTCCCATGTCAGACTTACACCTGCACAGAATTCATATTGATTTTACTGGAAGTTCCATCCAGTATGCAGACTTCCTGTTAAAATGGGCTCTAGAATGAAAAACTATAGCTTTGACTTTAATTTAACAAGATTAAATAATTTGAAGCACATTACCTGTAATAGTGCAGTCAAAGTCTTTTGAAGAGAGGGTATTGATTTTGCGCTTATTATATTCTGGTGGGCTTTCACAGAAAATGTCTTCAACTGTTGCATTGGTGCTGCCCAGCCATTCCACTAACCACTTCAGTTTGCAGTCACAATTAAATGCATTGCCTCTAAGATCTCTACAACAAATAAATCATGCATTGAGAATAAGTAGTCTGCTGATGTATTCCTCCTTGCAGGGCAACTAAACAGGCTCATGTTAAATCTGTGCCCTCTTGCGTTATTCTCACTTGATGCCTTCCTGGCTTAATTTGTCCTGACCCACAATTAAATCTACATACCGGAAGCCACATCAATTCAATTATGATAAGGTAAACAAGGAGACCTTAACTTGGTGATCAGCTGGAAATTTTTGTTGACTTCCCCAAGTTTACAGGTACTCAAAAGCTTACCAAACTACTGACCCTCTTTCCTTTGGACCACCATTTCTCAATAAGAACATTCTAGATAACAAAATAGGAATCAACATAACTAGCCAGTATTCACTATCTCCTTTAGATGTACTCAGGGCTTTAGGAGGCACAAGCAAAGGAGTTCTGCTCAAGTCTTTTACAGCTGTCTTCAGTCAGATTTCCGACTGTATGTACAGGAACAGGCAAGTGCCAGGACCAGACTGTGTAACCACCTGGCCACCATCAGTCATGCCAAGTAATGCTACCAGATACACTGACCATCTCCACATCTTACTGCTGCAGCTCTACACTAGGAATTTAGCCTACCTTGTCACTACAGGGAGTGGGCTTTTTCTGTGCTTATTATTCCAAATCAGGCGAACCAGGATTTGGTATAGCATAAAACCAGGATCTATTTCAGTGAAGCATCTATAGGATTTATCTGTTTATCTATATTTTGTATTTTTACTGGTGTTTAATGTATATATTTAAACAAGTAGATGTTTTGATTTGGTTGTAATTAGATTTAATATGGGATATGGTACTTCTAGCACTTACTAAGACACATGCTTTTGTGATAAAAGATAGCTTTCCCAGAAATTACTCGCACATTAAAATACTACTCCATTAAATGCCGGCTACCTTCCCCTCATGCCTTGCATCCCTAAGAAACTTCTTTCTTATTCATGAAGTCGAACATGCAGCTTTATTACAAAACTACTAACAATATTAATTATCATCATAACTGGTGGAATATTCAAAACTAACTCAAATTCTCAACAACAGTAGGCAAAAAGACAAGCCTACCCATTCTGGATAGTCTTTACCCAGTAACAAGATCCCATTACTGGCTACTGATTTGAATGGCTACTCAGAATGTCCTCTAAAATAAACTCTTTATACTTTGATCATAATTAACAGATTAATTAATTGCTTTCTTACACATTTGTTAAAGAATCCAAGCCTTTGAATATGTCTCTTGGAAGTGACTGGAGATTATTATTTGCAAGACTCCTGTAAAAAAAGACACTTCAGTATTAGTGGTAGTTCATGAAACTACACATTTTTGCAAGGTGTAATATACTGTGTGGGGTTTTTTCCTCCAGTAAAGAACACTGGTATTCTCCAGCACTTAGCTGTAAAAGATTGCTTGTAAGACTAGCGCATTTACATTGTGACTTTTCCTTCCACTAAAACATCATGCCTCCTGCTTTCTCACTCTTCAACAGCCTTGCAGCATTTACAATACCTCACTTAGCAGAGTGAAAAGTGCAATCACCTTTGGTGTTTTGCCAATAACATTTAACATTTTTAAACAATTAGTCATGATTGGATGTACTGGTGTTTTCCTTATGGGATCCCAATACATGGTGGTCATATTACTGCAATTTCTCCACTTTCTTGTATCTTTCCTGGAAGCAAAATCTTAATACTGTGTTACATTCTAATGGGTTTAGCTCATAGTTTTTGGAAATATGCACTAATAGACAATAAATTCCTGATCAGCATGAATTTCTTTCCTGGAATGTTCCCGTGTGTGTATGTGGGTATGAGACCAGCCAAAAACTGCCATTAATTCCTAATTTTTAATACTGGGAAATCTCATTAAAATTCAGTAAGTATTCCAGATGGTAAAAGTGATGAGGAAATGTGAGCAGGCTTTAGACAAACAATACATAACATTTCAGTCTGACATGATTGTGTCTGGAGGTCTTGGGGATGACACAGAGGGCATGACAGAAAAAGAATAATGTTGTAGGGTAGTTTACACCTCTATCCATTAATAAAATTATTTATGAGGAGAAACAAAAATTGAAAGGAATAATTCTAGTTTAAGATCCCAGTTAGAGTCTGTAGTCAGTAAGACTTAGAACCTCTTCTGTTTTAACTTGTAAACATAAAAGTAATTTATTAACCATGATTTCGTCAGCCAAGCAAAGACACTTAGGCATGAACCTAAATTCATGAACAGGTCCAGATGTACTACACCTACTGCCTCATATAAAATTAAGTGTTTGTCTTATCAGGAATAGTAAATATGGGATGATTCCATTAGTCCTTTCTGACTTCACCACTTTCAAAGTACACCTGTTTGTAACCCTGTATATATATGCATCATGTGCTTCACTTAAGCATAATTTTATGCTCAAGGGCAATTCAGGTGACTCATATGCAAAAAGCTGTGTGGACTTGCAACTGAGACAAGTTTTTATATATTATTATACAGCAAACTGAAAGGGATGATGTGTATGGAAGCAGAAGTTGTTCACCACCACGACGGGAATATGACTGACAGAAAAATTTAAATAAGTGTACACATTTGTCAAGTTTTGAATGAAAATTATGCACTTTATATTTCACTGTTAAAAAAAGCATATTTATATATTAGAAAGCATTGGCTTGTCTAGATTGTGCTGGCGTTTGGTGCTGTAATTGGCTTTATAATAAGAGAATAAAGGTTGACTCCAACATGCAGTTAAACTTATGGTCACACTCCTGAAGGAAATGCAATCAAGATTTATGTATGTGCATAGAAATATTCCAATGCTAACTGTAGGATTTTGACATCAAATTAGTAAATTAGTTTTAAAAAATGTTATTTTTCATTAATTTTTCTGTTCTTAAATCTACTCTGACCAGAAAATAAATCCTGTTGCATAACAATAAATATTAGATGGCTGTCTTTTCAATAAGGACACACTGTAATTATCAAAGCTAATTGCATTATAAAAATACAAATGTTTGAGTAGCTTACTGCATTGCAACATTTATGTTGTGAAAAGCAAATGAACAGAATAAACAGAACAAAGTTCATCTTATCTAACTTCATAGAACTCATTTGTATGCTTATTTACTATGATTCATTTTAATATATTTTATGTACACAAGTACTCTCTTGTTTTTTAAAGTAAAAATGCCTTGGGGTGCCAAATGATTATTCTTAATATGTATGTGCAGTTGTCTCCAAAGGATGGGGAGTGGTTCTGCAAGCAGATTAAACTAGTCACATTCTGTGATGCCTTTGCAGCTATTTTCTGCAAATTTCTCATTGTTTTTGTGAATAGCACTCCATGGACAATAACAGCATGATGCACAAGTCTGTGTCCCAAAAATATGCATGCAAATGTCAATGGCTCCTCAAATGTGGTTCTGTTTTTTGCATATGTTTTCTATTGTGAAACTCCTGAAGCATCCCCAGAAACCACTGTAACAGGCAAGACAAGATGTTCCTCTTGGATTGTGTGCTCTGTGGAGAAGAAACTGTGCCTTCCTCTGTGTTAGTAAAGCAATTTTTTCACTGGCAGCAGCAGCTACTAAATAAGTAAAAGAATATGATAAATTATGTACTGGACCCATTTGTGAATATGAAGCTATTCATGTGCATAAATATTTTGAAGTTAGGGTCCCAGTTACCGGCCTTATCCAATTATCTGCCTTTTTTAACAACAGTATAATTATGTCTGTACCTCTAAAATGGGTTGTTATGGGATGGGCACAGCCTTTTTATGTACCTTTTTCCCTCTCCTCTTCCTCAGACCTAGAGTCATTCTATATATAACTTTATCTACACGAGTACTCACAGTAGGCTTGGTTTCAGCCAGCTGTAAGTCTTGTCCTGACCAAAAAGGAAAGAGTAAAGTGTTTTATGGCACATTTCCTATGTGGTGAATTGCAATTTCACTATTATATTTATGCATTAACTATTTAAAACTGAACCTTTGCTTTCTCTCCTCAGTCAAAACACATGAAAGAAAAAGTTAAATGACCCTGTTTCAAAACCCTCTTGGAGATGATCATGTTAAGGCCAAAAGGTCAGAATCCACTCCTCTGTCTATGACACACACATCAAGAGGGATGCTTCAGAATGCAGATTCTTAGAACCGCGTATAAACCCATGTCAAGCACACTACAGATGTTTTAGCCTCCTTTTCTTCCAGTATTTTTTTTATTTCTTCTGTATTCTTATAGTGTGTATTGTGTTTTCAATAAATTTATTCCTTGCTAAAATAAAATTATTGCTAAAAGATGAACTTGCTGGGAGGTAAGAGACAAAAGCCTGTCTAGAAGCTGTCTCACTAGCTCAGAGCACAAGGATGCTACTCCTGTGTTTGCAGTGAAATGTTGCAGGTATTTGTTGCCAGTGAGTGTCACACCTGCTGAGCGCAGCGTGCGAAATTGCCCTGCTGGTGTGGGCATGGGGAGTGTTGCTCCCAGCAGCCTCGCTGGCATCCAGAGGGCCTTGCACTAATTTCCCCTCCTGGCTAGTGCAGCAAGGGCTGCAGCATGTCAGAGGGCAAGGGCTGCCCACATTTCCAGGGCAGCCAAAGGGCTGAGCAGCAGCACGAGGAATGTTATGCAAACCCTGCAAACCCCAGTGTGAGTGTGTGACAGATCCTGACAGTGGGATGCTCTTGCTTATGTGCCGGAGAGGACAAGGTGCCGAGCAGGGCTTTGAAGCCAGTCCTGCCGGAGTCTAAAGGCTGCTATGCCTTACACTGATGTAGAAGAAGAGGATCAGTAATCCATAATAAATGCACCTTGTTGCAAATATTTGATTTAAAATTGTAATGGGTAGGAATTTTCAAATTTTATTTAGACAAATTCTTCTGGATACTGTCAGTGTCTGAAGTGGACATGGGTACACACAGTGATAGCCTGTCCCAGGAATGGCTGTAAATACTCTTCTGAGTCCATGCCAGACCGGAGTACCTGGGAAGAGGTGTGGGTCCATCCCTCAGCCTTTCACCTTCCTAACCACAACTCCCACCTTCCGCCTTTCCATGTTCCCAACGGGGACTCACCTCGTCAGTGCCAAGATTCCCAACCCATACTGCTTTCTCTCTGCTCCTACATGCTCAGCTGGAAATCCCCAGTGCTCTGAGCAGAGAAAGTCAGGGAGCTACTGCCAAACATGTACTGCTTGGAAGCTTGTTTGGGTCATTGCTGTCTACACATACCACAGTTTGGAAGTCTTTGGAGGAAACACACAGATTAACATTCTAATTAAATTACTATTAATACCACTTAAACAAATACGAACAGGTATATATCAAAATGAGAAATTCAACAATACAGTGATTCAATGACTATATTAAATATATCAAGTAATATATCCAACCACTTTACTTACAGGTGAATTAAAGATTTCAGTCCTCTGAAAGTATTTCTTGAAATGGACTTAATGCTGTTGTTCTCTATGAACCTGTAACAGGTTGTAAATTCATTCTGGTCAAAGCAATGCCTGGAACTCAAAAGCCCACCCACTCTATTCAATAATGCCAGGAAATAAACTTTTGTCCACTCACAAATATTCTAGATGAGGAAGGCCCATGAAAGCATCATCACTAATAACATCAAAAGTGTTGGATGTAAACAACCTGCACAAAGAAATGCAAAACAAAAGACCATTGGGTTATTAACAGCTTTAGAAAACAGTTCAGCAAGCCATGGTAGGCCAAATTTCTGCTGCCTGGTTTCACGTTTTTCATTGTGCAAGCACTGTAGGACTGTAAAGCTGATATATTGTATCACAGTCTGGTGCAAAGGGAAGGACCCAACAATTGTCTATGGGAGACATCTGATAAAACTCCATTGACTTCTGTGGGATGCAATGTGGGTTTATCATGCCAGTAAAATGATGGGATTGTACGAGTGCTTCTGGAGATATACTAGGACAACAATGAAATGTTCAAGTACTACAGAGATTTAAATTGTCTTGGTTTAAATTGTGAGTTAGCCAAATACCAAGCTGAATTTGCCCCACTGACAGGTAGGAACATGCCTCAACTTATAAGTTAAACTTGTAAGCTTGTTTAACCTGAAAGTACTGAGAAGGTACTGAAAAAAAAAAAAAAAAAAAAAGAAAAGGAAAAACTCTTAATTTAGACAGTGTTCAAATCAGAATTATTTTTAAGACCACATTGTACCTGCTGGAAATAGCTCTTAGTGTGTGCATCTAACACATCTAATTTTTTGTAATTTTGTAAGCATTAAAAGTGGACTAGCACTCCTTTTTCCAGTGTTATTTATGCTTATCAGCCACGTTTGCATTTGTCCATTTTAATTCAGCTCTGGGATGCCATAGCTTTAATGTGGTGAGACACCGTCAAGTACGATGAACTTTACCCCAGTGGGATACTTGATGCACACCTTTGTTTTAATCCATTGGACCTGATGGATAAGTAGATGCATACTATGACATCCTTAGACATTCAGGAATGCAAGATTTCCAAGTACAAATTAATTCACTTAATGAGTTAATATCTTATTTTGAAGTTTGCATTAAGAATAAATTGCAGTTGATTTATTTTCTCACTTGGCTATTGCAGAGCATACTTTTTCCACTTTAAGTATATTCCTTTATGAAATGTATGAAAAATACATTCTTTTCAGAAGCAAGAAATACTTTGATTTTAGAGAAAATAAGTATTTCACTAAAATCTCTGAACTAGAAGACCCGTTTGGTAAATCCTGCAACTAATTTCACTTTTCTGATATGATTTCTCCGGATAATTTTTCCTTTTCTGCACTCAACTATAATTTAGAGAACAAAGCAGTATCTCTTTAAATAATACAGCTATTTTAGGGATTGCTAGGCTTATAGCATAGGTCTTGCACTTGGTGAGCTCATTTGCTTCCTGTCTCATACCTCTCCCCAATGGCTGTATCACACATATCTGATGCACAAAGTGGTTTTTCTCTCACTCTGCAAACTCAAACACCAGACTTGCTTGATCTGAGACCCACCAGCCAAGTACTTCTGGGCACAGAGGCTGAAGATACTGCACTGATTATACAGCTTAACAGGAACTGTACAGTGATAGCAGGTACAAATCCTGGTGCCATGATTGCCTCCCTTCTTTCTATGGGCTTTCATGTCATCAGTTTATAAGGGCACCCTCAGGATGTTGCTGACACACAGAGATAGAAGAGATGGAGATGAGAGCAGGGAGACTTTCTCTACATTTAGGAAACACTCCTACTGGCACTTCACTGTAGCTATGTAGGTTCTTCATATTTTTGTTGTCACATGAAAAGCACAGAGCATACCATCCATACTACACAAGAGGAAAAGCTCTCCTAGCCTGGGAGTTACAAATAGTGTTTAGAACGAGACCATGATTTTTTTCCAGAGATCATTGCTGTTACTACATTAAAAATAGTAGTAAATAATAATAGCAGCAGATATATTTCATATTTATACTGGTGCACTGGAGATACCAAATTACATTTGGACTTCAAAAATTTAATGCTGGAGACTATTACTATTTCTATATGCATTTCTATTAATACAGAAATATGTACAGGCTGCTAAATCTTGCTGTTGACTGAATTAAACCTACCAAAACAGCTATAATCATGCAAACTAAAACGTACTGCAATTTTTAATTGAGTTTTCCATATTCTTATTTCCCTTACTACCCTCTGCCAGAGATGAAATCTTTTCTTTTCCAAGTACAAAGTGGAGTATTGTCCCCACAGATACAATCCCACTCCTGTGGTCTGTGTTTAAGGAGTCATTTGCCTTGGATCAGCAGCCTGACATTCCAGAGATGGCAAGCAGCTCAACTACCATGTTAGAAATACATCTAGAAAACAGATCACTCATCAAAGCCCATAGTGGAACAAAACCTGCTTTTCCGGGGTCATAGGTTTTGTTGCAGCATTCATGCACAGCAGTGTCGAGCACGCGTTTCAGTGTACAGCAGAAATGGAAATTATTGTCATTACCAAAATGCCAGCAGCCGTTGCCAAACCCCACTGTGCCAGGCACTATAACAACTCAAAATAAGATGACTGTGTCTGTTCTACTCCACCCTACCCAGTTCTGCCTGCCTGGCAGTGGGATCACTAAGTGTAGGTGGTGTATCGTAGCCAAGAGAGATGATGTCCTACTCACTCTCTTCAGATACAAGCTCCACCAATGCTGCTGCTTTTTTTTCCCTCTCCTTTAAAAGGCCCGTTGCAGGAATGATGTGAAATGTGTCCCTTTTGTGATCTGTGACCACCTGGGAAAAGCTTCTCTAGAATAAAGCACCATGGAAAAGCATTTAGGTTTCCATAGTAACTGCATTTACCTATTTACCCTGTATCCAAAATTGTACAGTATGTCTGCACCTCCTTATCAGCTCCACTTGAGGTAGCAGAGTACAGCCAGGGTCAGGGCTTCAGCTATCGGTATGCCAGCAGTTTAATTTAACAGTCACAGGGCTCCAAACCATCAGCATTACACCACTGACCACATCTACAGTGCACGGGAAGTCAGTTTGGGACAGACACCCGATGCTGATTTTGATCACATCGGGGAGTCTGTCTTGCCGGATTTCTGAGACAAATCTGGGTGTGTGTCAGGCTGGCAGCACATCCACTATAAACAGTTCAGGTTACACCCCCTCTACCTCTGTATAGCTCACAATTATATAATCGTATGCCCACATTTCTAGGAAAGCTTAGGAGCCTGTAAAAAGCCTATGCTGAAATGCAGCTAATAGTTAAACATCCCAAAACATTATTTTTCTGTGTATACCTCATCACAGTATTTGATTTTTAAATAACAGCTTTAATTTTTTAATTGTAACAAAGTCTTCATTACTTTTAAAAACCTGAAATAACAAACAGGGTCAAATCCAGGTGCTATGAAGCCAAAACTCCCACTAAACTTCCACAGAAGTCAATGGCAATTTAACATGGAAAAGGACTTCAGGACCTGTCCCACTGCAACAAGGGGGCTGATCTAAGGGGTTATGAGCTCACAGTCTATGGGACCTATAAATGGACAGTTTTATACTGGGATTGGGTCCCAGGACTGCACAAAAGAAACAAGAATAGTTGTTGCAATGCTCCCATCCTGACTGTAATGTTAATTAAAGTATAATGAAGATAACATACATTTTGTCACCAAGAGCTTCATCATGTAATCATTCAAAGTAGCACTGACAACAGATAGCCTTGCAAAATACTAAGTAGAAACACTTTCAAAAAATTAAACATGCACTATCTTTCAAATTGCTAAAAAGTCTTGTATTTTATCATCTAATGAATCTTCTGTTGCTGTTTCTTATAAAATGAATACTGAGATCCTTTCTAAAATATTTATGGATACATATACATTTCATAACAAAAATTGTATGATATAATTATTCTCACAGAAGCTGCAGAGATGGTGTGAGCAAAAAACTCCCTTCTGGGATTTTAGTAAAAGCAGATCTCACAAAGGATCTATAAAGAAGAAAAAAAAACAACCATATATTAATATAGCCTCATATATCCATGGTTATAATACTGATCTGGTCATCACAGAGAAATTTATTTATATAATAAAAAAAAAATAACCCCCCCAAAAATAATGTTGCAGGTTTCATGTAGTATAAAGAAGGTCTAAAATGAGATGTGTGCACATACACAGACAGACAGACAGATGAAAGAGATATAAAAATCAGGATTCAAGGATGCAGCACAATTTTAACACATTAGCTGATGATTCTGAATGCTGGAGGTACTCCCTGCAGCAAGCATCCTTCTGTATGCACTGAAAACACCACACATCCTAGTTCATTTTAAATCATAAATTAAATAACCAAATGCTTACAGCCCTTACAGTGAGATAACATCAGGCGGAACGCTGCGAGGAATAGATCTGGCATTTTCACATAAAGCATTATCTTTGGTACAAGTACACCAGGCAGGACATTTTGGCTTCACTGGTTTCTTCCCTTCAGTCAGCAAAAGCACAGATAAAAGGCATAAGAAATAAGCAATTCTTCTAAAGGGTCTGCTGGCATTTCCCATTCTTTTGATCCGCTCTCGTTCCAGCCAGTTGAAAGAATATCCCAAAACATGAACAGGGTTCTTTATTCAGCCATTGGATGTCTTTCTATAAGTCCAGGTCAATATTTGTCTCTGCTTTCCCAACCTTTTTCTTTCTCTTTCACTCTGTTTTTGTAGACAGAAACCTGCAGCTGATCTGTATGTTTCCACTCACTCAGGCAACGTACTGCTCAGAGAAGAGACCTGCGAGGTGCTGTAAGATGGGGAAAATCCAACCGGCTGAAGGGAGAAAAAAAAAAGGGAAAAAAAAAAGACTTGCATCACCACAAAAACACTGAGCACAACACAGCATTAGATTGCAAAGTGATGTAACAGAAATACACTGCTTTCTGTTTTCACAGGGAGGCCCTTTCCCTGTTACCAAAAATAGTACAGCATTATGTTTTGCTGGTGGGTGGGTGAGTGGGTGTGGGGTGGAGTGTATGTGTGTGGGGGGAGAAATCAGTCATCTCTTACTGGATCCCTACAACCTCGTGAACCTTTCAGAATTATGCTTCACATATTTCAAGCAGCAGAACTAACGGCAGTATCCACAGGAAATGAAATCGAGTGAAACCATCAAAAGCATTGCTGCAAAAGCTGTTAGATTAATTTTTATCCTTAGGCCTTATTGCACATATTTGTACCACTGAAAAACAAACTGCCACACATGGAAAATATTACAATGTATGAGAGAATGCCTATGACTGCCATTCCTAAACAAAATATTTTCTCATGCAAAATAAAACCCCAAGTAATTGCAGGTTTATTTATTTATTTATTTATTTATTTATTTTAAAATAATCCTTCTTATTTGTTACGTGTTTCTTGAGCTGGTTAAATAAAGCAGATCAAGCACAGCTTTATATGGACAACATCAATTTGAAGCTCAAGTTAAAAAAAATATTAGCTTGGAACTGTTTTGATCGTTTTAGATGGAAAAAAGGAAAAATGTTATTTAAACACCAGCTGTGTTAAACATGTAGTTAAGAATGGACCTTCTTTGAAAAGTGACAGGATAGGGACAGATCTTGGTGGTAATGAATCTTTACAATATTGCCTGGGGGCTGCAATCGAAATGAGTGCTAGGTGTGGTATGAGCACTCTGTAAGATACAGCTCTCAGCCTGAAGACTTTACAGTAAAGTACAATAAATATTTCATAGGGAACTTAAGCATCACCTAAGTGTTATTATATTAAGAATGGTAAGACAAAACTAATGAATGCCAAATGGCTGGAAAGCCATATGGGATGATTTTTTGTTTTCAATATAGGATTGCTATTAGAAGAGTTTTGCAAACTTTAACAGGTCTTGACACTTCCCAATAGGACATTTACGTTACATAGATCACAAAGCCTACTAGAGTCAGCCCAGTGGTACAGACACTTAATAAGTTAGGCTCACTACTGGCTCCTCACCAGGAGATGCTTGATATCCTGATGAGGAGATCTCTCTAGACTCCTGGTTACCTCTCCTTTGATTCCACATGGCCACCTGGCTCTGGCCCATTGCTCCTGCTCTATAGGCCATGAAATCTCTTGATCATCAACTGTCTTCCTCAGGAACAATGCCAGCAAGGCCCTAGTACATATCCAGATATGGGTGCCCAGCAAGAATTTGATATCCTATGGGTAAACATACGGCAAAGGGGAACAACAGCCTAAAAAACTACAAGAAACTCTGTAGGGATACAAGGCAGGACCTCAACATTGCTGAATCCTTTACTGGGTAACTGCCTGAGGTCTGTCTGCCTGGGATGAGGGGACACACACAGAGCTCATGCCAGGTAGTGGGATTGCATCCTCTGAGGGACTGGGTGCAGCCAGAAATGTCCAGAAAGCTTCCAGAGGCAGACAGCCACCTTTAAAGGCCCTGCTGGGAGAGGACTGCAGTGCCTGTGCGTGGCCTCCCACCAGGCAACTGTGCCTGTGGAAGAAAGGGCAGCTCATGCTTTCTCAGCTCCCTTGCTCTCTGTGTTGTGCTTTTGTAAAGCTCTTAATTAATTTAAGTGAGGGCCCATGTTTTCGCTCTTAAGAAAATCTTCCCTGTCAGCAGTCTCTCCTGAAGCAGGATTGACTTCAACTAAGAGTGACAGAACCTGCGTTATTTCTGAGCCCTTCCACCCTCTATAAGAAAATGGTAGAGAATTAAAGCAACCAAAGCACTAAAATAATTATTAAGTAAACATCAATGCCTTCCCCTGCTTATAAAAGTTACATCTTGTTCTGGAAATGGTCTAATTGTATGCCTGAGAAGGCAGCCAGATTTGTGAGACTCGCATAAGTAGGGTAGACCATCTTCTCCTCTCCAAGATGTCCAATGGCACAGACTTGGTGAGGTAAGGACAGAAAATTCTCTAACTTTTTTTCTGAAAGAGAAGAGGCCTGTTGTTGTTTATTTGTTTATTCCTGGCAAAGCTACCCATTGCCATGGCAATATTTTGCCATTGATGGTGAAACCCCGTGTTTCATTTCCTTTGGCTCATTCACTGAAACCCACCATCAATTACCTCGGCATTTCTCTTTAGTTAATACTCTGACCACATTGTGTCCCTCCTGAAAACTTCGCAGAAGCGTTTTTTTTGGGGTAACAAAAGCACATTCTGCAGCAGAGCAGTAACCTGACTCCAGTTTTGTCCACATTGAGAACTGCCTGGAAGTTAGTTTTCTATTCCCAACTACACACCGAAACAACTGCTTTTTCCAAAATTGCAAATATGAATAACAGCTCCAACAAAAGAGAGGCACGAATACATTTTTCAGGGCCCTTTCCTGCCAAGCTCAGCATCTCATTTCTTGCCGTAGTACTTTAAAAACAACCTGGTTCGCGGATTCCCAGTGGCACAGCCTCCCTGCAGCCCCAGCGACTCTTGGCTCACCCTTGGCGCTGCCATCGCTGTTTGTGTGCTGGCCAGCGGAGCGGGCACTGGCCTGCTGTGCCCACGGACCAGCGCCTGCCTCCTGGTCCCTGCCTGTGTTCCCGGGTGTTTCAGGTACTGAGTAGGCACAATGGGACTCAAAATTCATTTATTTTCCTTTCAGCAAGGTTCCGGTAGGGGGATGAGGGGGAGTTGTGGGCGCGTTCCTTGGTCCGCTTCCCATCCCTTGACGTTCTGGCCGGAACACCCGCACGCTGCGGTGCCGCGGGAGGCGCCGGCGGGCGGGACGGCCAGAAGCCCCATATTCCGGCCCTGCCGCCCCCTATCCCGTATCCCTGCCCCTCCACCCCGTATTCTGATCCTGCCGCCCCATATCCCGGCCGCCCCGTCCCGTATCCCGTATCCTGGTCTCTCCGCCCTCTATCCCTGTCCCTCCGCCCCCGATCCCGTATCCTGGTCTCTCTGCCCTCTATCCCTGCCCCTCCGCCCTGTATCCCGTATCCCGGCAACCGCCGGCCCCGGGAGCGCCCCCGCCACCCCTCGCCCCGGCCCCGCGGTGTCCGCGCTCGCCGCAACCACGGGGGGCTCGCCCGGCCCCGGAGCTGCTGCACCTCATCCTTCACCTCCTCGGTGTCGAGCAGGGCCACCCGCGCCGCAGGGACCGATCGCGCCCCGCGCTGGGGCTCTGCGCGGTAACCTACGGCTCGTTTCTCCCAGTGTATCCAAAACAAAAATTTCTGACTGTGATCAGCCACCCAGTACCCCGCGTGGTGCAGGTGTATGACAGATAAAACTGAAGCTCCTTTTGCCTGCTGTCACTAGGGGTATTCACCACCCACCACTGCCTGTGTTCTTCGGCCAGACTTACAACTTCTGGGGCTCAGTTTCTAGAGCAAAAATACGCATCTATTACTATTAACATTTACTAAGCATACATTTTTATTCTATTACAAGTATTCTCCAATATCTGGTTAAAATGTGAATACTTCTACAAGTAAACCCGTTTGCTAAAATATTTGAGGAAAGCAAACAAAAATGTCCAGAAGATAGAACCAAAACTTATTTTTAAAAATATTGAATATTTTTTGAGGGACTAAATCTGCTCCAATGACTATATTGGCATATTTGCATTAGACCAATATGTTTTCATTACCAACATATGACAAAATTTGAATAAGCTTCCTGTGGTTTCATGCTCAGTACATTTCCCTTTGCAGATACATGCATTGTTACAGTGATTCTTAATTTAATCCTGCTTTTAGAAAACTGTGTTGCCTTTTTTTCTGCTCAGGATAAACTGCCTGCACATATGTAGCCTAATCCAAAATCCACTGATGATGATGAGGCTTTAGTGAACTTTACTGTGCTTGGTGTTCAGCCCATAACATGACACCACACAGATGAATCACGCTCAGTGTCCATGGATCTCCTAAAGAACAAAACGTTGTCATTGCTATGTTACTATTGTATGGAGCAGAAGGATTTCGAGATCAAAGACTCCTACAAACATCTCATGAGTCTCAGTTTTTGCTCTCTCACTGCCACCCTTTTAACAAATTCTTCAGCAAATGGCAACCTTAAAGCAGCTGAGAATGAGGCTGTACTTTCAATAAACAAAACTAAGTCTTGTGAATTCTAAACAGTTCTGAAAAGACTATGCTTCCTGGTGGATCTGGCACCAAGAGCCATTGCCAGGAAGAGGCCTTCGGCAGGTTAGGCATAATAAAACTCCAGATGCCTTTCAACAGCTTATAGCACAGATGAGCTACGGGAACGATCATGGGGCTGGTGATTTTGCCCTATCCTGTCTATCCAGGTTTGTATTATGGATATCCTTCCTTATTATACCATCAGAGTTCCATTAAATGCGGTATAACCAGGCCAGTCTCTGTGTTAAAAAGCCCAGGAAATGGCTACCTAATTGCTGCCAGTTTTGGAGGGAAGAAAAACTTGGAGGGTGGTCTCCTTTCCCTTGCATAAAGTAGTGAGTCCACAATGGAGTTAGAAGCCATCACCTCTGAAGTGAGTCAGGTCTTAGTTCTCATGGCCAAAACTGCATAGTGATGTAGAACACCTTGCACTTGAGCACATCTTGGTGAGTGTGCAGGTGTCTCTGGAACTGCTCACTGGCTTAGGTACATCATAACCTGACCAATGACAAAAAGTAGGTCAGATGTACTGGTATCTGAATGATCTCTTTTTAAGAAAAGCAGAAGCACAGTGTATTTCATTCAAATAGAAGCCAGGTAAAATTAATCTGTTGAGGTTTTATTTTGCTGCAACCAAGGTCCTTCAGCATCTTTATGATTCTTGATGCATTTTCAATTGCAGGCTTTAAAATAGCAGAAAATAATAGAAATTGCATCAGAAGATACTTTAAAGATATGGGATTTTTACCCCTTGTTATTTTTGAAAGGCTCTGTCAGGCTGGGAGGGATCTTGGGAGGACACTTCATCCAGCCTCCTGGGTAATCAAGAGGGATAAAGGCTAAGAAACTAGATAGAAAGTATCCAAAATGTACTATGTTTTGATATGACATGGCTTTTAAACCAGTATCACAAAACTTTAAGACCTAACCCATCATCTTTGAACAGCTGATGTTGACAATACTGCTAATGTTAAGTGTGTTTACACGTACTGCGGGTTGCCTGTTCATGCTGGTCTATCTTTCAATGCAGACAAATTAGTGCCAAAACTTGGTGGCTTTACCTTATGTAAGTAAAGAAAAAAGAACAGAACAAACAGTCAAACAGAAAATCTCTTTAACTGTCCTTCAGGTCAGACATGGATATAACTTGGACTGCTCCTTCACCATGAGAACAAATTCTATTGATCTGGTAATTTATTGATCCCCAGTTTCTTCTGGGGCTGTCTATTCCTGCTCTTTGAAATAAAATTGGATGCTTATATAAATCCCAGACCTGGGATTCCTCAGTTCTTCCCTAGATCCTGCATTCTGTTTTCTAGCAGATTGGGACCAGTTGCTTCCTCAGGTTTTGGAAAGGCTCCTGAGCTCTGTTACAAAGCAGTGTGCTTTCCAGCACACAGTCCAGTAGGGTGAGGTTAACTGCTCTCCTGACCATCAGCCACTTTTCTCCAGACCTAAACAAATAGTCCTTGCTTTGCTCCTATTGTCTCTGTTTTGCCTTGAAAATCCTAACAATGGATATTTAGAGCTGGGAGGGAAATGAAAGAGCAAACATACAAGTTCAAGAGCAAACCAAAGTCCAACTCAAAGATGTGTGAAGCTGAGCAACTTCACGGTTCACAGCGGGGACTGAGACCACACCTAATATAGGGGGAAGTATAAGAAAGGAAACAATATAAAAGAACACCAGGTTTCCACTTGCTGCAGAAATCTGCATTTTTTCAATCTTTCAAGAAAACTTTCAAGAAAATTTGCCTGTAGTTGATTTATACTCAGGGAAGATCAACTTCTCACATGTTGGAAACGGGGATGCTTTTGTGACAGAAAATATGTCCATCCACTTCAGTGGAACTGGCATCACACTCATCACCTAGCATATATCCTACTGTAAGATTAAGTGCCCTCTATATGAACCTCTCAGCGAGGAAAGGTCTTGTTCAAATAAGTAAGCTACCTTTTTGCCTTTTTTTTCCCCCTACATAGCTCGATCAAACATTAAAAACATGATACTACTGAGAGAATTTATACCTAATTTATAACTGGGAGTGATCTCGTGACTTTTAAAGAAACAGGCATGGTGATTTTAAGAGCATACTTCTG
Organism: Formicarius rufipectus; assembly: GCA_013399695.1. Lineage (NCBI taxonomy): Eukaryota > Metazoa > Chordata > Aves > Passeriformes > Formicariidae > Formicarius > Formicarius rufipectus. Next base: position 318,416 of record VXAU01005056.1, on the reverse strand, counting down.
TGCAAAGCTTTCCTTAATGGGATAGTTTCTCTCTCACCCTTCCAAGTACTCTCAATTTTGCTCTCTCCCACAACTCACTACTGGTGTTTCTGGCTCCAAAGCTATTCTCTAATCTGGATTAAATATTTGGTAAAAGAATAAGAAAACAAATAATACCCTAAACAAGCCGGAAACCTTAAAAAACCTCAACCCAACAAAAACTGCTAGAGCCAGAACAAGCAGCTGAAGACAGGAGTGGGCAGAGAGCATTGGTTTCACAGTTAGAGAAAATGTATAGGGAGCCACACTCTTGAGGGGCAGTTTCATGTTAGGCATACAAACATTTAAATGAACCAAAAAACAGAACTGGTGACAAAGTACCTCAATCTACCTGTTTGTTTCTAAAAAATTTCTTAGGCAAAAATTCCATGTGTGCCTTTGTTTAATCAGTAGTATGTGCCATTTATTTAGCTGGGGAGCTGTATTGCTTCATGGAGCCAAACAGGACAAAAAAAGGAAGTTCATAAAATGTCCTAGTATTTAGCTAGCATAGTTTAAAACTTACTATCTAACTGGAGGACAGACTTTCAACAGGTGTATACAAACTAACACTTGATAATTATGATCTCCACTCTGCCAGCTCCTTGTGCTATTTCTTAATTCATTAGTTATCCGTAGAAGGTATCTTTCATGCCTACAGCAAAAATGAGATAGCAAATCCAGTCCAGTAAGAACCCTGTATCCAAAACAAAATGTCCCAGATTTTCTAGCATGAGCAAGTGCTTTCTACAGACCCAAAACAACATACTACTGTCACTGTAGCTAAATGCCATTTAATTGGCAGCTAGAAAAGTCTAGAATACATTTCTTCATGGAAAAATGTTTGAGCTCTTCCAGTTTGCCAAGATGCTAATTAACAACAGACAGCATATTACAAAATCCTTTCCTTGACCTGTGCTATCTTACATGACCTTCTGTACTTTTTACATGGCATTGGCTCCCTGAAGAATTATTCTAATATTTATAAACTTGTCTTTAATTTTCCATGTCATTTTGCAGACAGAAAAAAAAGTAACAAAATATTATTTAGTTAAAGGTACATAGGAAATTTATTTGTAACATGGCAGAGACAACAGGCTTTTGAGGAAGGAGTCTTTACTTGTTCAAAACAGAAGGTGTCTACATCCTGAATAATTCACAGTGAAAGAAATCTTAGCGCCACTGAAGTCACAGAAGTAGTCAAGTAAAAGCCTCACTGGAGTGCCACTGACATAATGAATTGCACAATAAGAAGGACGTGCCTCATCAAACACGTTATTGTTTCATTATTGCTAATCAAAATGCTTTACAAAGCAGGGATTTGGACCAGCACTGAAACATTTTCTGGAATCACTGGTGACAGCTCCACAAGTGTATTTTACTGATGTTTTTATTGTTCTTAACAATGCAAGAAATTTGGAAAAATACCTTATTTCAATAAGAGTTAAGCCTTTTTACATCAAGCAAATACCAGATCTGCCTGGTACCCCACCCTACATTATGGCAGGCATGCTGCCATTGCACAAACCCAGCACAGATTCTCCATCAAATAAGACATTGCACCAAGCTGAACATCTCTTTTCCTTATGAACCACATCTCCCTGCAGAGGAGACTCTGAAGGGCTGAAGAAGTCCATCACATCTGTCTTCTCATATGCCAACATGCTCTTTGCTCAGTATAGCTTTAAGAAAAGATGCTCTTTTGGCTGCTAGCCCTCTCCCTCTGCAGTGGAAGAACAAAACCAATACAACATTTTTATCTAAGAACTGTCTGTAGTTTTAAATATAATTTTCATAGCAACAGAGAAATACATGTTTTAGTTATGACTGCTCAGAAGCTAAATGATTTTCCCTATCCTGAGTATAACATTCACATTTTGAGTTCAAAGTGCTTCCTAATTATCAGTTTTATAAGACAACAATCCAAATACTATCCAGCTGACTTCTTTTTAGACACCAATCACTTGTAGGTATCTGTAAGTTTCCACTGTTGCTGCCCTTGTGATTTAGGTAAAGAGTCATTAAAACTGGAGGCCCTAATTCCCAGCCTCAATATAATGCATTAGTACGAAGTGATAAGCTCCTCCATGAAGCAATATAGCTCCCCAGCTAAATAAATGGCACATACTACTGATTAAACAAAGGCACACATGGAATTTTTGCCTAAGAAATTTTTTAGAAACAAATGGGTAAATGTATAAGAGAAAAAGAGAAGAGCAAAAAACCAGGAGTGGGAACTCAAGAGAACAGTTGAGACACCAGAGATTTTGACCCACACACATATGGAAAGAGGGACCTGAGAAATGCCTCTAGAGGACTTCTTGGGGCACATATTGCCTCAAAAGAGCTTGGAGTTGCAAATAGTCACCTACTGTTCAATTTGCTCTTCATTCAGGGAAATGAAGGCTATACATTCTTTGCAAATAAAGACTGAATCAAAGACACCTGATTCCATTAACAATTTATTTTCCTAAACAGAACAATTGGAAATAGTAACTTTTTAGATAACTGATCAAGTCAGAAGTGGTAATAATGCTTTCCTCTGTATTTTTGATGCCCCTGCCTCCCCTCAGGGAGGCAGATGCCCCTTCATATACACATTATATATATTAAGATCTCTCTCAAGAGCTATATATAGCTTCTATTCACAGGCGAGCACCACAACCACTTATTCATTCTTTTCATGCTTTACCTGCTGTTTTAAAGGCTGCCCTGATGCTAAAAATAGCTTCACATATTAGAGGAGGGTTGCTATAGATTCAGGATGAGTGATGTTCCGAAGACAGCTAAATCCCTCTTTGCTGAGGCCAGAGAGGGTCCGTGTGGATGCAGCTGACAGGCAGCTGTGACCAGGGCTGCGATGCCCTTCCATAGACTCTCAGGCTCTGAGGTTGGGTATTTGTGTTACTCTCAAGACTGCACTGAACTGTAAATCAATACAAATCACGAATGTCATTGTGAGTTTAAGGCTTTGTTTTTCATACTATAATGTTAGATCACAGTACAACATCATCATATATTAATGACACATTAGCTTCTTTTTAACTGAGAACACAATTTAATATTCTGTTGCATGGACATATTTTTCTGCAGGCGTTGATGTCTTCAAGTAAGAAAATATCAAAATACTTCAGTAGTCTTCTTACTACATAGTGGAAGGATCGCAACTCATCATCTATTATTTTCAAGAAAGCAATGAAATGGCATTAAAAATTGTACTACAACAAGTACTGTTGTCATGAACTTCTGGCAGTGTGTCCTCTGACAATGCTGACAAAGCTAATGTTAATTTTGGAAGTTACCTTCCTGTCTACAGTGTAATGGATTGTGCAAGTGAAAAACTGCTTGCACATAACTTTTCTATAACTCATTTACTGCATAAAACAGTGAAGTGTGCTATAGTTAAGTGTCATTTGATTAAGATTATGAAACCTTCATTTTCAAAATTTGTCTAAGAAAAAGTCTGGAATCATAGGAAAGATATTATTTTACCAAGCTTGGACATGTAGAACTTTTTGAGGACTCTCTCCAAAACATATTTATCTCTATACTCTCCAACTAAAAGCATCATAAAATGTTTTCCAGCTTTTAGAAATTTTTTATTTTTTTTACATTAAGAGAATGTCACTGGTTGCATCCTTTCAGGATGCTGTAGATTGGATTAACAGAGATAAGCAAGTGTCTGAATAAAACTTACTTCTCTTTCATAATGTAGCAAAATCCTTTCAAGGTGTAACAATATGATCTTGAATGTGAAGACAAGATACATGAATTAAAGAGTAAGTTTCAAGAAATAACGAATGGCAAACTACTGGTCATTAAAGTAACTCCTGTGTAGAAATATGGGAGTTTTATTCCACAGTATACATTAGCTCCCAAACATGTAATAAAACAGATTCATGTCTGTATACAGAATATCCTAAACTTAACTCAGCTACATTAAATTTTTTTAAAATTCAGCGATTTTTAGAAAATTACAATGAAAAGTTGAAACAACAGAAAATCATATGATAAAGATCATGCTTCGGGAGTTCTGTATTAGGAACTGAGTTTAATATTCCCTCTCAAAAGACCAGTTTTTCTAGTTCTTAAAACCTGTGGTTGGATTATCACCATATCTAAGATAAATGAGGTAGTTAGAATAGTATTTTCCTTTTGTTAACAGACTCATATTATAGAAACCTGTCAAATATTGACTCTGTTAAGGCTGAGGTTCAAATATAAGTTGTATGGTGAAAGAGTGGCATGGATTTATTAAAGATTGTTAAAATATATTAAAACAGATCCTAATGTTAATAAATAACACAATCCATCTTTTAAGAACTGTGTATTTGAAGCCAGTGTAATGCAACTTTGACTTAATGAAATGCTAAAGGAAATGTTTTTTTCACTCAAATCTCACTTCACATCCTGACCCTTATCTTCCATGTGGTTATTTTTTATTTCTATTCAAGAAAGGCAGTCATCTCGATATGTAACTGTTAATGTTTTGACTTGCAAATTGTATGTGGCTTCAGCAAGTAGCAGGATCTCCCCCAGGGTACAAGCTGGAGTATTTCTTTTTACTTCCATAGATACTTTCCTCAGTGTTTTTTTTGAGTCTGCCATTTTCACCTCTGGAGTTGTGGGTATTGCAGGGCTCAGTGTTGCTGGCTATGTAACAAAATTTGATATTTGCAACTAAGTTAGACTAATTGTTCCCATTTAGGAGAGTTATGTTTCCCATTCCACTTAGGTGCCACGGAATGAATAGTATCCTGGCAATACTTTCAATACAAAGGTTGATACAATTTCAGTACTTTATATCTGAATGACGCTGGTGATTAAACAACAAAAAATTGTATTTAATTTGAAATATAATCCCTATTATTTTCAAAACCCGGCAATTAGCAGTATACTTTTACTAAGAAAAGGAAAGTTCTAGCAGAATGGTTAATGGTATTCTTAATTAAATAAAGTCTCACTGCAGTACTCGCTAAGCATGTTCATTGAAAACTGTGAAATAGGAATTTTTAATGGATTCATTCTACTTCACTGCTTAGCGCAGCCTCTTTATATTCCTGTATCCTTCAGTTTCCACTGAAGAATCAGCTACTGATGACCTCAACATCAACATTATCAGCCCGTACAAGCAGGTACTGTACTACTTTACTATGTAAGTAATCCCACTGAAATGGTAAGATGAAGTGAGGGTTGATTCTGTCATTATTAAATCATAGTATGATCTCATAACTTATTTTATAAAATCTGACTGTGAGATTACAAACAATTTCAAACTACACCACTGTATATTGCAAATAATCTCTGATGTATTTTCTTAGCTTTAGGTCAACCAGTGGTAAACACTGTGATGAACAGGCGCACAGTACAGACATTTGTAGGACTGGCCTTCCTGATTCCCATATTAAGATCACAACTTCTAAGTTAAGATGAAACACAGCTCTGAAAAAAACAGGCATTTTCTGGAACACATATGTAGGAATGAGTCCTTATTTCTCTATTACACTATATCCTAGACTGTGAGGCACCTTTGTTTTCCAAGTTATGCTGAATACTAGGTACACAACTTGAGCTTAACCACTTCCTTGATTCAGAAGATAACGACTTGTTGGTCACCTTCATACAGAAGACTTTAGATTCCAAACATTCACTGTCAATGTCACGTACCCTCCCTCAATTCTCCTAAGTGAATATTATGAGTATACATACATGGTAGATATTATGCACCAAAACAAATGCCAGGAAGCAAGGGAATGTGTATCTTTCCCAATATGGTTTAAAAGTGCATTGGACAGTCATTTTGCTCACATATTCTCACAAAAAAAATCCAGTGGGAAACCATATAATTTAAAGAAAACAAGTACATTGCTTGTTTGCCAGTTGTTTTGGGGTTTCTATTTCCATATTACTGTATTTCCTTCTCTTGCTTACTATTTTCTATAATTTTTCATCTTCTATAATAATTCTGATAGCAAACTGGAAAAACAGATTTCCCTTTTTCTTCTATTTATGTAATTGAATGCCATCAGTGACTTTCCACCATAGCAGATCTAGACATAAAAGTAAGATTAAGCATTCTTTGCTCTCTTAGGAAATTGTTCATACTTCAGGGAATTTAAGCGTAATGAACTTCTAAAATCTCCTGAAAGGAAAACTGGAACATGATGGAGGAGTTAGTTTCTGTATTCCACTTATTTCAGTGCAGGTTGATAAAACTAAGAAGTTGTATTTTGTACATATTGGTACTTACTTTTTAATTAAATTCATGATAGGCTGAAGTCACTACCCTTGTTTATGCATACCTGCACAATAACCTTTTAGTGAGCTTTGTTCTCAGCAGAGCTGCCAGACCATAAGCTCTGGAGAGCTAAATTACCTGCCACACAACAAACATAGTACCAGCAGTGACAATTAAAGGACGCTACACATAAGTTTATGTAATATAGCTCTGGAGGATTTAGCAAGTAAAATTCTTTACATTTTGCAAAAATAATCCGAAACATTACAGATAATATGGGAGGTTGCTTCCAAGAATTATTTTTTTAATGAAAGTCTGATTTATTATTTCCATAACCGAATCAGTCTTTCCAGGATCATACTGGTATTATTTACAGTGTACATCTTAACAAGGGCTAAGACAATGTTATTTTAATGATATTTTTGGAAGTACAGAGAAGTTTTAGGATCAAGGTTGATGCTCTGACTGTTCCCTCAATTGCAACAAAATAAATGAATGAAACAATGTAGTTTTCAAGATACTATTATAAGATTCTCCAATAACTCTGTAGGCACAGTCAAGAAAATTAAAATAGATGTTAGAAGTTAAAACAGTTCTAGTTATTCTGTAGTGTATCTGTGATTCTTCAGTGTGCTAAGAGTGAAGGTAATGCTACCATCATATAAACTGTTGAGGAGGAAAATGTTCATGGATAACTGGAATTTAGGAAATTCAATACTCTTATAATAGGATATCATATTATTATCTCTATTTTATCTTATTAACAAGTAAAATACAATACAATGATTGTTGCTACTTATACAAAGGTCTGGGACTTTGGAACAAAGAAGGAAACTGACGGTCAATCAGATGCTGTTTTTTCAAAGGCACTTTTCTAACAGTGATTAACCACTGAAACTGTAATTGCAACTTCAAAATAGCATAAAACTGCACAGCCGATTTTGAAATAATGGACACAACATGGGCTTGTCTATGATTATTTTTTGTAACTGACTATAGTGGAAATAACTTTAAATACAGAAGTGTTTTTCTTGAATTAATTTACTTTATCAGCCAAACAAATAAAACTGCATTTGACTTTTAGCACAGCAACATTGACATCTAGTGGCTAGTTAAGCTCCATGTTTGATACTTGTATGACAGAAAATCGTGGGACACATAATTTATTGAATTTGGCAAACATGCATAGCAACAGCCTGTTCTCTCCACATAACTTCTAGATGGTTATAGAATGACTAATCATGAATGACTACTCTTTAATGATTAGTTTGGAGTGACCACTACCAGTGATGGGAACTGGTGAGCGTGAGCCATTGCCCCTCCTGTACAGCCCCACTGGTTTTCCCTGACTGTCAGAAGTCTTAAGCCTGGGAGTCAGCTGCCTGACTGAAGTGTACACCTTCCTCTGGGCTTGTTGAGAGGCACAGTGTTTCCCTGAAGTTGTACATCTAAATGAAGAAGAACTACACTTACTGAATGTCATGTTGCTGGCATATGTGAATGTCCATTTTTAGTTTTACTTGCTTTTCTAGAAATTACTAGGAGGCTTCAGATAGGAGGAGATAAAAATCATGACAGATGTCAAGGTACTGTTTGTACTATGAAGACATGGAAATAAATGATTTGGCAACTTACTTCATAGACATGTTGAAGATGGGAAGATGCCAATACCAAATAATTTTAGAAAGTCTAATTTCCTCATTTTTCAACAAAATAACTGACTTAATGGAGGGGGGGAAAAAAAAAAAAAGGAAAAATTAGACAGGACAGATCTCAATTTCACTATCCTTCTTGACGGTTCCACATTACTGCCTCATAGTCTAACTCAAATGTAGTCTGATATGTCCCTTGCAAACAGCTCTTAAAATGGATGTGGTTGACAGTGACTGCCTTGCCCTTGCTCTCCATATCAGTGGTGGCTGCCTCTTCAAGCTTTCTGGCAAAGACTCCTGATTTGCCTCATTAAAAACTGGACCAATTTTTTAACTGGATAACCAAATTAATTTTGATTCAACAAATCAATTGAGTTCAAATGACTTTATCAGAAGATCTTAGGAGGCAATAACCTTCTGCAGGAAAGCTGATGTGCTTTTTCCTGGTCAAATACTGTTAAGGACTAAACAACTATGCTTAGTGTTTCTTAGAAATNTCTATCTATCTATCTATCTATCTATCTCTTCCAGTATTTAAAGATGTTATTCAAATGATGATCAATTATTGTATTCTGTATTCTGTATCAACTAGTGCAGGGCATTAAGAAATTATCTCAAGTCACAACAAAGAAGATTCTTCTTAGATAGTAGGAAAAAACTCTTTATACCTAAGAGCTTAATACATTAAGCTATTTGTGCTATGAACTTTCCTATGCTGAAAGCTTTCAGAAACAGCTCAGTAAGTATGTCAGGTATAATTCTTTGAATTCTGTACCTCCATGATGTATGTACTATGTCTGACTTAAGCTTTTTTGGATACACCACATCTCATTTTTAGGCCATTCTAGATTTAGGGCAGGACTAGAGTAAAAACTACAGTGATGTTGTCTCCTTTGTGAACCATGAAGTCCAGCTGAAAGGGCAACTCATGTTTCTCACCTCCTCCTTCACTCCTATTCCATCCCTTCTGCCCTAATTTTTTTGCCCCACTGCTGCTACTCATCAAACACAACAGCAGGATAATCAAAGGAGCTAGGCTGGAGGAAAATTAAATACTGCAGTTCAGCAAAAGTGGTCAGATGAGCACCAGGGCCAGTTCAAGTAGAGGAAAGCTCTATTCAGCAGCAGCTAACCCACAGCTTGATTTATCTGTAAAGGAAAGCTGTGCTCCTAAGGTTTGGTTGTACAGTCATTGAAACGTAACTTAGAACGGTAGCACTTCCTGCTCTGCAAAGAGCTGTGCCACTCTCTTCTCTTCTTTTTCCTGTATCTTCTAGTCCTGTGAGACTTGTATGAGAGAAGTGCCTTTTTGGTGTCAAAGCATACTGTTGCTAGATTTAAACTGTAGAGATAGTCAGATAGGAGCAAATGATACTGGATAATACCAAGAGCTAAGGTCAGGTTGAGTTTCAACTTCCAATTTATTTAGGACCAGTTCTGGTCCAGTTCCCCATCTATATCTTACTGTAGCCCATATATAAAAAGCAATCAGGTGATGTTTGAAAGCAAGTCAGACATCAGAAAAGCATAGGATGGCAAGACGAAATTATTTAGCCACTATTCTCAGGAAAGCTGTTTATAAAATAACTTCAACATCTAAAGCAGTTGCTATAGTTGGACTCACTGCAGAATTTTCCCATCCCAGAAACTTTATTTTTTCTATATGCAGGCTTTTGTGGCTACATCACAATGCCAAGAGATTCAAGAATTGTAAATCTTTCCTCTACCTTTCCCAGTCTTCTTCAAAGTGCATAATCAATGATATGTTGGCCCAGTTTCCAGAATCACGTCAGGATTCATTCACACTAAAGCAGTCTGTCATTTCCATAAGAGAGGAACAACAAAAAGATGCCTGCTATTACAGCTTTGAGAGTATACATTATTTATTTTGAGATATTTAAATTATTAATTAGGATAATTCCATTTTTGCAACAGAGTCTCTGCTCTTCAGAGGAAACGGGCCACATTCATTAGGACTTCAGCAGAATACTGCAGACACTCAAATAAGCATAGTGCCAATGCAGACACTTTAGCATCACCTTTACATCCCTTCTCAGTAATAACATAATGACTAACACAAACATTAGGTCACAAGAAAAAGTACTTTTGTTTCTAAAGGGGAGATTTGGTAGCCAGAGTAAGGAGGTACACCGTCAACTATGGCATGTGATCACCTTACAGCAACTACCTGTATTTTGCACCCTGTGTATTACAAGAGCAGCAGTAGTATTTTAATTTTTAATATTTCCCTGTATTAAATATATCTGTAGTTTGAGAATCCTGGAATCAATAACACAACTGGAAACTCTGATATGGTCTAGAAGAAAGTATCTGTGATGGATTAAAGCATTTCAGAGCTCAGCAGTCAAAATGCTGGTTCAGGTATTGTGTTTGATGGGAAACTAAGAATTCTTTGACAGCTACTTGCTGTACCTGACTACTTAATGGTGAAGGTTGCACTTCCCAGCTACCTCATCAGAGAACACTTTTACTTTACAAAGCATCTTCTTCTGACGCAACCCACAGGCTCCCAAACTCCAGTGCCCGGTTGCCGTCGGTCTCCACAGAGAACCTGGGTCACATTTCGTCCTCCCAGCTGCGCGAC
>VXAU01005056.1:227192-307891 GCA_013399695.1 Formicarius rufipectus | reverse complement strand
GCCGGGCCCCGCCCGGGCCCCTCCGGACACACCGCTCTCTCTCCCGGACGGGCCCCCTGCACAACGACGACCCTCCCCGACCCCGCCCGAGGGACCCTGTGCGCCGAGCCCTGGTGCCCGCAGCCGGGTGTGACCCGGTGCCTCCCGCAGTGGGGACTGCCCTGCCCGAGAGCGNAAGGAAGGAGGGAAGGAGGGAGGGCTGGAGGCAGCCCCGGCGCGGCCCCGCTCCGCCTCTGCCCTCCGGTCCGGCAGCGGCCGCCGAGCAGCGCGCGGGGCCGGCAGCGGGGCCGGGCGGCCCTCGGGGAGCCGCCGCCATGGAGCACACCCAGCTGCGCCTCTCCGCGGCCGTGAGTGAGGCTGGGAGGCTGGCAGGGAGGGAGGGGAGAGCGGAGGGAGGGACGGAGGGGCCCGGCGGAGGCCGCGGCCTGCACGGCGGCGGGAGCGGGGCGGGCCGGGAAGGGCCGGGACCGGCCTGGGCTCCGCTGCGGGCCGGGCTGGCGGAGCAGGAGAGAGGCTTCGGGGCCGCGTCGGACCCACGCGGACCTGTGTTCGGTGTGATTTGTAGCCGTGAAGCTCCGCAAAATAATCCTCACTGTCGTGGTCTGCTGCTGCCTTCTACTCCTGCTGTTTCTTCCATAGCCTTAATAAAGGGGCAGTATCGTGGGGGTGCCTTTTCTCTTTGTCAGGGCTGTTCACTGCACAATATATGCATGCATCCCTTGTAGTTGATTTTACAAGAACGAGTAGGTTTGAAGCCAGCTGTACTTACTCTCAGGGGTTTTCCCCAAGTGTTGGTTACAAAGCCTCATAGTCAAGGTGTGAAAAGCGTGTTGCAGTGAAGCATTCTGACTTTCTGCACCCTTTATCCAGACAGGATGGCTCCTCAAGCCCCCGCAGAGATCCCATCCTGGCTTCAGACCCCCCCCAGATGGAGTTTATTTGTACCAAAAAACCTGAGCCCTCGGGCCTGCTGTGGGCCCCGTCCGGGCTGTGAGAAGACAGGAGCACAGACCTGTGTGCTGGGCAGATTAAGGGAACGATGGGAGTGACATCTACGAGCAGAGTAGCAAGATTAGGGCCGAGGTCAGGAACCACGAGCTGGAAATGTTTGTCTAGGATTGTTTTGACGTTTAGTATTTTTTTCTTTTTAACTGTCTTTTCATGTTCAGCTGTACGTGGTAGTCAGGAGTCAACATGAACTGTGGTGTGCCGTTTCACTACTGTGCATTTATCCCATTGGAGAGGCTTAAAGGAGGTGCCTTCTCTGCATGCAGTGCTGGAGAGTCAGTACTGCCCTATATTGACATCAAGAGTTGATGTCTGTCTGCCATCAGCTGTGTACAGCATTCATACATTTACTGTGTTTAAATTGCTGGGTTTTAGAACTACTAAGTTACATGACTCTATTCTGTTTCCGATTGTTTCACTATTAATTAAACCAAGATGTTGGGATTACTTAAATGTAAGCTAATGCACCTCAGAGCATATCAATACTTGTTTTAATTTTGTGGTTTCAGTTTTGGTTTTTGGGATTAAAAAGGTCAGAATTGGTGCAACAGACAAAATACCATGTACCACTTAAGTTATATAGCTTTCATGTTTGTGTTTTGATAAAACACTTGATACTTACATCAATAATTTACAAAAAACATTCTGAGTCTCTGACAAATTCCATCAAAGCAAAATTTATATTAAAGAATTTATAAAATGATGAAAGTAGTTAATTTAAGTATTGTTGGCAATTTTGCATACCCAGATCTACGTCTGCTAGCTTTGATATATGCTCCTCTTTTACTACAGTTAAATATATTTGCTTTGTCTGGAATTGTTCTNTTTTTTTTTTTTTTTTTGTGTGTGGAAGGAGAGAAATCTGTCATGAAATTTTACAGTATGAAGCAGTCTGTTTATATTGTCCTTCCAAGATGTAAAGATTCATTAATGGATGAGATTCCTTGATGGAGTTCATGAAATGAGCCAGGTATGTTTTGACTGAAAGTCAGGTCATCTTGGTATCATCATAAGGCATCAGGTCAGTAATTGTTCAGTCCCAGTCTCCAGGAGTGCCATCCAGCACTGCTGGAGCTGCTGATGTCAAACTCAGTTTCAGAGCAGGACCTGCCCATCCTGCTGTTTACTTCAAAGAAGGCGTGATCCTGAAGTATCAGGATATCAGTCATGGGTTGTATTCTTTTTCACTCTGAATTTATCTTTGAGCTATTGTAGTGATTCAGAAGAATGTCTGAAGCTGTGGAGAGTTTTCCTATTGGAAAAGCAGCCTGTGCCTACCTTAGCCATACCTAACCTTATATTCACAGTTTTTCAAAAGGCAGTCATCAGCTTCTGAGAGCCCTACAGTATGAGTCTGTTGGAGCAGCTTTTCTTGTGTCTTTTTTAAATTTGAATCATTCCTGAAATCCGTTGAGCGCTGATAACCAAGGATGTCTGCTCCTTTCTTGGAGCCCATCATCCAAGGGCAACAGCTTTGTCAAATCTCTTTTCATTTGAACTTTCCTCTTCTTGCCTGTTTCTCTACTTCATCTGTTTCATGTTGACTTTCATGCTCATTGTGTTGGCTGGGACTTTCTCCCCTTTTGAACATGAAGGAAGCTCTTGGTGTTCATCTGGGAAGCATTGCTTTTGCCATTTAAAACATTCCCAGGTTACTATGATATTTGTTACATTTAGAGGCCAAGTATAAACATATTTGCTGCACATTCACAGAGTAGTCAGCCTTTTCTAAAGATTTCATAAACTTCATTAATGGAAGTAGTGACAGGCTGGCCATTAGAACCATCTTTGCTGTGGAACTTAGCACCATTGCTGTTCTTTTGCCATGACAACCACTTACACCAGACATCTGCTGCACTTTTGTTTTTGATTTGGTAACTGATAATTTGTATGTCACTTGGGAAATATAAAACATAAAGGTAAATCAGAAAGTTTTGGTTTGCTTTTGTTCAAATATGTATGTATATGCAAGCTATGTGTTCTTCAGGAGAGTTCAAGAGTGTGAGGAACATTACAGTATTAGTTTATTATTAGCAGTAATTTTTAAAAAATAAAAATCTTTGAAACAATCCTTGACTGTCAATTTGAGAAGATACTGTTTGACTTACTCTGCATGATACAAAACAGTTGCCGGTGTCAGTAAAGGATACAGTTGACTCCTCAACATGGCTTTTCTGGGAGGCATTTGCATTAAGAGAAGGCACCTCATCAAAATTACCCTGACAGATGTGTCTTATTTGCAGATTTTGTTTTTCTCAGCTCTTTGTCTGAGGAGGAATATGATTGTAGATAATGTAAGAATCAGCTGAATCAAACATGTTCCTTTTCTCATCCGCAATCTGAATAACCAAGATACTTAGGTAGAGTGTGCTGAACCTTTCCTCATGCAGATATATAATAACCATCCCTCTTGTTTTTACCTCAGTCATGTAAAAGCTTATTTTGGTGTCAGTACTGGTTTAAGGTTTCGAGCTCTGGCTGCTCTCTCCTGTCAGCTGGCTGGTGTAGCTGGTTGTGGGAGCATGGATGAACTGCCAGGAAACTGACCTGGGTTAAAATAATCTTTTTTGGATAGGTTCCTTTTTAACTTAGGTAAGTTGTTTGATCTGGTTCACGTGTAGTTTCACAACTGTAACAGAGCAACCGAAAGGAAGGAGTGAAGGAGAGGAGCTGGGATCTACTTAAGTCATTGCTTCTGCTGAAGGAATTGAACATGGAACTGTACCTTGAAAAATGGAGGTGATAGAATGGACATCAGTCAGTGCTTAATTGCTGAAGGCATTAATTTGACATTGTAGTCTCAAAGTGTGTAGAAAAAAAGATTTCATTTCCTGGTAGGAATGTTGTGCTGATAGGCAGTGTGCTTTTGCAGGCATATTGTTGTTTTGTGTTTTAGGTATTGTATCAATCAGATTTCCAGTTACCAGTATGAGATCTAATGATATAAAATGCTGTACCACAGCCCAAGAACTTTTTGTTCCCATCTTTCATTGTTTATAATGTTCTGTCCTCCAGCTCCCCACAAGAGTAGCTCCCCGGGAAAATACCTTTTTCTTGTTTGAAATTAAAAACCAAAGGTATTTATCATACTTTTGTTTTTCTACATCTATGTGAAGATTAAATATGGGGACATCTGCATATAAATTATTTATAAAGGGATCTTTAGACAAACTGACAATGTCTTTCTTTGCCCTGTGTTATTTGGAATATACTCTGCATTGCCTGTTGACTTTGGCTTCATTTAGATATGTGAGAATTTGCATTTGTTTGCTTACTCTGTCTTGCTTTTATTTATGCATGATAGACAGTACTGATTTGTAATTATGCCATGTCCATATTACATTAGCAGATATATTGGCTGGTCTATTATTTTCAGGCACATGGCCATGGGGGCTATGATTCTGATTTCAGTGATGAGGAGAGTGGAGAGAAGTCTCTGCAAAAGACTAAAAGGTAATGTACTACAGAATTAACACTTTGCATTATGTATTTCGTGCAAATGGCCTCTTAGTGTGCATAGAAGATTATGCTGTTGTATGTAAAGTCTGGTGTTGAAATGGTTTTTGACAAAATCAATCTCTTTGATTTCTGCATCTCCTCATGGCAAGCTTGCCAAGGCTTGTCGTCTCCTAGGGGCAGCTGATTGAGATCCATTCTGCCATCTCCATCTGGTGTCTATATGCTACTCAGTTCTCAGAGCAGAGTGTTTCATTTTTCCAAGCATTAGTATCCACTGCTGGGATTTGGCAGCACTGCTGACTTCACTGTGAATCCATCAGGACAAATGGAGCTGCTAGGAGACGAAGACAAAAAAGGCCAAGTGGTAGCAGGCTTTGTAGATATAAAACATATAAAGTGAAGAACTGATGCTACTTCTTTGTTATGTGGTTTGTGTAGAGACCTGGGAATTGGTGAATTGTGTTGTACTCAATCCTTGAAATATAACTGTACATCTTTTATTTGAGGTTACCTTTGCCAGTTCTTTCAATGGTTCCCACAATTACTGACCTGGAGTTTTGTAGTCTGATTTCATTAAATTGTAAAGATCTTTATTTATTTGTGCATTTATTTTGCTTTGGCACTGTAGTCCTTGGACACTTTCTTTACCATACCGAACATTTGGCCTACAGTATGCATATACTTTTCTGAGTTCTTCTTGTCTCCCTTGCTCTTTTATTGGACTTCATCTAAGAATACTTGCTGGAAACTTTCATAGGACTCTTGCATATTTTCCTTTGTAGAAAAATTGAAAGAATGGGTTTTGTATGTCTGCATTCTGGGAAAAAAATTTCATGTTTTAATCATTGAAATAATAGCAGGCATTGTGCTGTTTCATTTATTTTATAAATATAGCTGTTCTCCATTAAAACAATGACTGGTTTTGTTCAGATTTTGTTTTCTTTACGAGGCCATTATACATCCTACCATTCCACTTTCTAGGTGGAATATTAGCTAACCATCAGGAGCCTTTCAAAAATACTGTCATTATCCTTGTTCTGGCACGCTACTGATGATTCCCTGTAGGGCTCTTATGTGGGTTCACTCCCTCTCTATATATATGTATATATCTTCTTGCTCTATTTATTTTCACTTTAAGGAATATAATAGTCTTAAAATTTCTCCAAATTACTGTTTTATGGAATTTCCTTACGGGAATTTAGTGCTTACGGGTCCTTTTGAGCAAACTAGAGTTCCTTATTCCGTAGTTTGAAATATAAATTTCCTGGCTTGCTTTCTTCAGGTTTCTGACTTCCATTCTTTCTGCCAGGTGATAATTGTGGAAAATTCTTTTCTTCACCTTTATTCATGAATGAAACTACCTAAATAAACTTTTTACTAGCTAAAATGAATCCCTTTGTATTTAACTTTTTATTACTTTGTTGAATTCTTAAAGTATTTTTGAATGTGTACTGACAAGTATGGTTCACAACATGGTAATTGAGTTTCAAATTTGTGATTCTTCTGATTGCAAGAGGCAGAGCTGTTTAATGAGGTGTTGGGACACTGGCATGGAATGTGGGATAGGGTTACTAGCAGTCACTTTCATTCAGTGAATGCACTGTCCTTCCTGTTTGCACATTGCTGTGTAGCTGAGATTTGTGAGGACTTTGAATGTAGAGTGAAACTGAGGAAACTTCCAGTGGTTCTATAGTGATAATATTGATAAATATTACAGATTGCTGTTTTAAGCCTTTTCCTTTAAATGCTAGTTGTAAGCAATTGCCTTTCTGATTTTGTTCTTCAGATGAGGAAAAGTCCATGCTGATGTTGGTTCTGAAGGTTTTATTCATGTAAAAACTAGCAATATAACAGTTTTCGTTAATCAAGTCAGTGTAAGGTTTGCTATATGGAAATTTTACTGCTTATGAAAAGTTCTTGACTAACTTTTCTTCCTTTTTTCACACCTACCTTTAGAATAGAGGAAGATGGCCTTCTGATAAAGCCGTTCCAAAAAGCAAAACAAGGAAGTGTGGTTCACAGACAGTTTGCAGTTGAGGAATGTGATAGGTATCTTTTACATATTGTTTCTGAGACATTTTTCTTTCAATGAAAAGATAGCTTTTGCTGACATATGTTTGCTATTAACAGGGAAGAAGCAAGAAAAAGAAGATTTCACTTGATATCGATGAGTGCTGTATCCTTCACATTTGAAGATGAGGCACAGGTTATCCATTATGGTAAAATAGTGGGATTTCTCAGCACAGAAGTTGACAATGAAACACCAGATACTGAGTTGTTCTTCAAAGGAGCTACTTTTTGCTGTTGAGATACAAGTCAATGGAAAATCTTTTTAAGAACTCATATATAATGTTTTTATTTGTGAAGAAGCTCATTTTCTGAACAAGTAATTGCAAATTTTCCTCAAATTATGGTACAAAATGTGTTTCATATTACATCTCTGAGGCCAAAGTGCTGTAAAAAGCATTACATATTTTTCCATGATTTTTGTCACCAAACTAAAGCATGCAACTTTTATTTGTGTCTTGATGTTAGAAAAGTAATAAATTATTCCATTTTAGTAGCCAGACTATTTCTATCATACAAAAATATAAACCTGTTTTAAACCAAAACTGCAGTACTGAGAAGCTGTTGTCCAAATTACAGCTGAAAAAATGGACCAAGTTTCTGTGTATATGCATACAGAGCATCTTTGATAAAGAAAGACAGTTTTTGAAAGGCCTGGCAGCTGAATGAGGTTTTAAACATTAAATTGCCTTGACTTCCTGTATTTGGAAAGTACCTTCTATGAGAGGTTATTAAGTAAATTCTGTTCTTTCTGGAAATTACTAAACTGTGAGCAAAAAAATCTCTTTCTGTTAAGTATATAAAATTTTTTTTGTTTGGGGTTTTTTTAGTTTTAAACTATGGTAAACCAAAAAAAAGGTAAATTCTGAAATAATCCTTAATTCCTTTATTCAGTATGAAAGACATAAGAAGTTTGTGCATGACTACATTTTATACTATGGTGGCAAAATAGAGGATTTCCGCCGATCTGGGTGAGAACCATTAGCAAACTTTCTACTTGTGCCCCTAAAGCTCCCATTATGTCAAGCTGTTGGATATATATTATAGCTTTGGAGGCAGAGACAGATGTGTCTGTGTATGAAATTACTAATTATTTTGGTCACAAACGGTAACTGCAGTAATTGTACATTGTAAATCCAAAACACAGAATTGCATTGTTTCATTTTGGTTTCATATTTTTAGATAAGAACTTACTTTGAGCTGAATTATTCTTGTTGTGTTATGTGAAAGGAATGATGACAGGTGAGCATTAATTGAGAGTACATTGAGAAATATCTGTCAGTACCTTCAAAATAACAGTCTGAAATACTTTTGAAATGTGCAGAATTGTTATCCATTGTCCATAATAATAACATTCTCTAGAGCTACCTATAACTGCCTTTTAAAGTCGCTGTCTTCAATAAAGTATAAAAAGTATTTTCAGACAGGATCAAGTCATCCACAATTTCAGTGGCCATTTTCCACCATGAGTTTTGGGATTTTTTTTTTTTTTGGAATAGGTATGCCAAGGAATACTTTTTTGGTAGTTTTATTTCATAGCAATGTATTCCTTTATGCAGTGGGGTGGAGATCAAACTGTGAAATACTGATGCTTACCAAATTGTTATTTGATGGACTTTTCATTTTAATGGTACGTTGTACTAAAAAACATGTGTCCTTTTGTAGAGCAAATGACAAGACGGATCTTGATGTTATTAGAGAAAACCATAGATTCCTGTGGAAGGAAGAAGATGAAACAGACATGAATTGGTACTTGAAACTATTATAGAACATGTTACTTTTAGATCACTTGTACTAAATTTGTAGTGTCCCCTACTAATTAAGAATAACTGTGCACACTTAGTAATCTTTCTTTCATCTTTGATGCATTTGAAAATGAAAGACCATTAGGAGGTATTTCATATTGCAGTATTGCTCAACCGGCACCGTGAGTTGATGACAGAAAGAACTAATAAATAATTGTGCATTCTCTGAGATCCCAATGGCTGTTCTGAAACGTCTGAAGAAGGCTGAGTTTGAAAAAACATAGTTTAATATGCACTGTAGATTTATTTTACATCTATTTTTCCAGTTTTATGGAAATTACACCTTAGTGTAAGGAGTGTGTATCTGTTGCATTTCTCTGCAGCTTGTATTCTTTTGTTGAAACAACATGTCTTGCTAATATCCTTACAATGTAAAATTATTTATGTCATGTTCTATATGTAATAAATAATACCTTTTGTTATAGGGAGAAGAAGCTTGCAAAGAAGTATTATGATAAATTGTTCAAAGAATACTGCATAGCAGACCTCAGCAAATACAAAGAGAATAGGGTATGTTTCATTACCATAAATCATACTAGTTTTAAAGTATGTCCTTCTTAAAAATAGCCTTATGATTGTGGGCATGTTGTGAAACCAGAATGTTTTACCCCTTCCCTAGAGAGAGAGTGTTGTGAGAATTTGTCAAGTCACTTAATAAGCAGCAGCAGTTGGAATCCAAGCACTGTCACTGCCCCAAAAATGTGCCTCTGTGGGAATAGGAGCATTTCTGTCAGATGGTGTTTCATGAAGGGGTACATTGTGTGCGAAAAAGGCAGAAAATGCAAAGGGGTTAAGGGAAGAAGGCTAGAAAGGTTGCTTGGAGAGGAGCAATAAATGAAGCCTAAAAAACCCTGGAATGTTACTATTGAATAGTCTAAAAAGAGTTTTGTAGTTGAATGCTGGCAAAAACAATTTTGGAAAAGCCTGTTCTAAAGTAGCATCTTTTGCTGGTTGTTCTGTTTCTGGAAACAGGATTTGTATGTGCCTTGTAAATAAATAGAATTTCTTAAGAGAAACAGCTCAATTCCAGCACCAGGTTTTCTTCTTAACTGGAGCAGCCTTTATTTTCTCCCAAGTTTTTGGCTGACTAACTTCTTAGTAACTTTCTTACACAGATTTTGTGATTTTGTAAAGCGTGTTGCTAAACTCAGATGTGTCTTGGTGTTGTTAGCATACAGTAACCCAGATCTGTAAACAGTGTCTGTATAGTTCTTTTAGACTCTTTATAGTATAGAAAATTACATTCACCAGTAAATATTTGCGAGAACTGAGCTTAACTGTGTTAGGCAGAAATGACACTCATTTAAACACAACTGAAACAGTAAAATGCAAAAGTTTAATTAAAATTTACAAAAATTAAAATGCTGAAGATGCCTCCCCTCCTTATTGAGTAAATTTGATTTTATTTTCCTAAATCTGTTCATATCCCTAAATGTCTTCTCTGTCCCCCAAGTGACTTCCCTGGAGCATGCTTACAGTTTTTGTTTCTTTCTCTACTGTGCCAAGTTTCCATGTGTTTGCTGTCTTTTCTGGGAAACTGTTCCGTACCAGATTCTTTTGTGTTGTGGGAACAGTTTTTCCCTGTCAGACTTCAAGCGTATCTGTCCTAACTTTAAGGTCACTCTCAATTCCCATTTGCACTCATAAGTTGTTACCTATATTTTGGAATTGCCATGTCAGCATGACTGCTGCGTCATGCAATTTGTAAAATATTTGTGCTTTCGATTCTCAAATATGTTCTGATCATATGAAAGTCCTGTTTTAGAAATTCTTAGAAAAATAAAAAAAAAAGTTTTTTTTTCAATTACTGATTTATCTATGCCTGTGTTTGGTATAGAAGGATTTCAAAGCAGGCTTTTTTCTTGCAAGTCTGAAATAGGCTGCTGATCCCATTTGCACCAATGGAATGCAGTCTGTCCTTTCAGATTTTTCCTGTCTTGATTCTTTTTGTGCATTCCTTGAAACTGTTGGATATTTTCAGTCCCTCATAGCTTCTGTTCTGCAGTGCTGGTGCTATGAGATGTGCAGGGTAGATAACAAGATTCTCAGCTGGCCAGCTTTTGGCATGATAGTTGTTGATGCTTTATGTGATGATGCTTCATCTTGATATAAGAAAGATATATTTTACAGTGAAAACACTCATCACTGGAACAACCTCCCCAGTGGCACATTACAATCCCCATTGCTGGAGGTTTCGCAGGTGCAATTGCACAGGGTGCTGGATAATCTCATCTGGGCCCCCTTTCCCATGAGTGATTGATGCAGGTGGTCTGTCAAGGTGCCTTCCAACCTGGACTGTTCTTTGATTCTGTGATATTATATCCTGCTAGATGGTGTCAAACTAAAGTTGGAGGTCAGTTTTCTGTGATGTTTTAAACATATGTATTGCACAGATTGAGAACGTATTTATCTGTCTCTTCCCAGCTCTAATTATTCTGCTGCAACCAAAATCTTGTAGTCAGATAATTTTTCTAAAGATCTCTGTATAGAGATTACAGCTCATATCTCTTTTGGACCTTTTCTTCCAAGAAAACATGCTGCTTTCCCTAATACAGGATAATGATAAGGGCCGGTTTCATGGGAGCATCTCTCTTGAGGTCTGAAAAATAAGCAGAGCACCTTGTCAAAGGCTGAAGCTCAGAAGAAAACAGTTAAGAAGCCCCAAGACATATGAAACCTCAAGGCTGCAGCCACGCTGCAGGTGCTGGTTCAGACTGTTTCACTCACATAGACACATGGCTACGTACGTACACACACATACACATGGATGGCTGGGGCTCCCCCGGTCTCACAGCACATCCCCCGTGCTGCCAGCCCTAGAGATACAGCAGAGCTCTCGCACCCAGAGCTCACCAGTTCAGACCCACTCACCCTCTGTGCTCCCCAGCCCTTCACCTCACTGATGGCTGCTCTGACTTGGTCTTCACTGATGCTCACGCACTCACCTGCACTCATCTTGGTTTTGGCACTGCAGGGAAAGAGGACCCTGATATCCATGATCCCACTTTCCATTGTGTGATTAGAGTATACAATCTTTTCCTTTTAATCAGAAATGCCAATATGAATCTCTGGTATGAGGCTACTTAGAGACAGTGGAAGAGTGTGTTCTGACAGCTTTTGCTTGTGATGGGTCTGTTACTCCTTACATTTTCCCTAGATAAGAAATTTTTAGGTCAAGGTTGTCTTTGAACCTTCAGTGCGTCTTGTCTGCAAGCTTTCAGGCTGATAAATGACTATCTGTATTGTCAGAGTTTAGTTCTATTGTCAGTTTTGCAATGCAGCAAGGGAGAGTGCTCTTCATCTAAGCTTTACTTTGATATGCATTGGACTTGAAATGCTTCTTATTTGCTGTCTCTAAGCTTTGTTTTGTAGCTTAACATTTGGAAATGTCTTCTATTTGCTAAGAAATGAAATCTGTTTGACATCTGGTCATTAAATAGAATACATTTTATTCTTTTGTTTTTATTTCCAGATTTCTAGGCCAACTTGTCTTCCACTTGGAAATGTTAATATGTTTACTTTTGTCTTTGTTTTTCAGTATGGAAGCTTTCTTGTGAAAATAAATATATTTCAAATATTTTATAAATGAAATAGTATTTGGCAAACTGAGCAGAGAGATATTTTTAATTAGAAGAGAAATAAATTAGATTTTTCTGATCAGAATTGAGTGGATGAGCCACATACTGGACATCAATCAACTGAAACTAGTTTTTACTGTGCTGAATATGTTAACTATTCACATCTTAATTTTGCTTCTTATTTTAACAGTTTGGATTTAGATGGCGACATGAAAAAGAAGTAATTTCAGGAAAAGGTAATGCTATCTTTCATTTTTTGTTACATTGCTTGGTGCTTTTCTTGCTGCATTTTGACACAATTTTGTTACACAGTATTTGACAATATAGCAAGTTTATCAGAAAATAATGGATAATAAATTAACTTCCAACCTCACTGTTTTATCCCACATGGGTCTAGAGTGCATGATGATCTGTATATGTTAAAATTAAAAGAACATGTGGTTTATCTTCACAAGGTCAGATTTGTAATGAACACCACCATAATGCTTTTGATAATGTAGGATTTCATGGATGTGCTTTTTAGCTGCTTTTCTCCATTAGTTCTGTTACCTTAATAGCCTTTGATGTATTTAATTGAAGTCTCTCAGTACTTTTCCTGAGGAAATTATTTATTTATTACAGTTTCTTCAATACTGTTCTGCAAAATATTAACTTTTTAATCAGAGTTTCTTGTGTGATGTCTGTTTTAGCCTAAATTGGTTTTGAAAGCTGCAGTGGTATTAATGGGAATGGTTATCATGTCTCCCAATCCTGTTTCTAAATCAGTAGTTTCTTTCTGTGTGTGAATTCTGCGTGTGTTATTGGGACCTTGCACAGTGGCTCCCACTCCATGGCCTAAGTTCTTGGGTGTTTTGAAATCACTGAACAAGTAAGAAAATTAAGTGAATGTATTGCTCTTCCTGTGGGTGGATCCTCATACACATATAGTTTTCAGTAGTTACGGATGCACATGCAAGAAAGTTGCATGGAGTGATACTGTTGATCACTCCATGTGATCAACATATCATATATTGCATATTACAAAAAGTTAAAAATACATGTTTTTTAAAAGTACATATTTTTCACCCTAGGAACTGTGAACATTAATGGTGAGGGGTTTTAAGCTGTAAAGCTTCTGAAGGTAGTTTTAGTAATATGTTGCATTCAGTACTATGGTTTTATTACCAGACAGTTACATTTGATGCATGCTTTACTGAATGCTCTAAAAAGATAATTAAATGAATTTTGCATCTTCTTGGGGAAAAAGAATTTAAAACTGCATTGTACTTTTAATATCTGGTGGTCCGTATTTTAAAATATGGCAGAAAATGCAGAATTGCATGTTTGAAGCTTTTTAATGGAATCCTAATGAAAAGCGTACCGTAGAATGTAAGACTTGATAAATCTCCCCTTTAGCCACTAGAGGGCGCGAGAACCCAACGCGCTTGCGAGTGTCGTAAACTATTCACGAGTGATCCGAACGATCCTTTAAAAAAGATGTGGGTCTTTAATGCTGTTTTAAAATATAAATCAGCAATATAAATTGATTTTCTCAAATATAATAAAAGGTTAATACGTACCTGTCAGATAATTCACGTTGTATGTACTTAGTAATAGTGGTAATGAGAACCACTCGGTGCACTGTACTGGGTTTTTTTGGGTATGTTAGGAAGGGAATATAGGAATGGGTTACTCTCATTTGGTTTTGCTTTTGAGATTTGTCTTTGTATGGTCACAAAGAAGAAGAGTTTGGATAAGTGAAAGGAGAGGTATCTCTTCACTTTTAATACTAATTCTAAATGCCACATTATTTCTTTCGCCTCTTTTCTCTCTCATTCCAGTCTTTTGCTGTAGGTGTTTTGAAAGGAGATCATATTGGAGATTGCTGATGACATAGGATATGATAGTCATGCCATACATAGGGTTAAACATGTTTAATATGTGTATTAATTGAAACTTTTTTTAATGGGAGTCCTGGGGGTTTTTATCTTCAAATGTTTGTGTTGCAAGTGGTGTTTCATTGTAGAGCTGAAGTATCTGAGGACATTACCAATCCACTAGTTAGCAGCTTAAGCAGAATTTTCTGAAGTTAATCGTTCACCAACAGTCCTGCTTGTGAGCCTATTAATACACATCCTTCACATCCCTTCTACCAGCCCCGTATACAAGTCAGTCTTCTGCAAAAGGAATGTACATATCTTTCTTACTCCAATATTGGGATGTCAATGGTGTAAACATCATTGGTTATGTGCAGATTGTTTTAAAAGCAGTGTTGCTTTTTACATAATGAACTGAAGGAAACTTTTAAAGCTGACCTACCCTTTCAAATTGTACCCAAGACAAATTTGTACTTCCTTTTCTTAAAAGAAAGGTGTTTATGGAAAGTCATTAGAATACAAATTGTATGTGCAGTATTTCAGGTGAACTAGTTAGGTAATAAGAACATGGGCATCTTCATTTGATATGTACATGATAATTTTAATATTTTGATATCATTAAAGGTGTTTGTCTGAATCACACCTCCTGATCCATCATCCTCTACTAAATAAGTAATTATTTAGGGTATAGAATGTATCCTAGTAACTTTAATTTTTTTTAGAGTTCAGTATTAGGCTTAGTATTTCATAGCGTATCTTCATACATACATTTCAAAACACAGTTCAGGTTATATTCTTTCTTTGCAAATAGGCATTATTAGGCAAGTATGATTGGTTGCTTTGTTTTTCTCTGTTATTGTTTTCTTATTCTAGATGTTATTTTTAGATTTGGATTCTTTTTTATTTGAAAGAAATGGAAAACAACAAGCAAAAACTGACCAAAATTGGAAATAACATTCCCAAGTCTATGCACGTTAATCACTAAATCACCCTTTGCTGGTTTTGATCTCTTTACAGGTCAGTTTTCCTGTGGAAATAAGCACTGTGATGAGCAAACAGGCCTGAAGAGCTGGGAGGTGAATTTTGGTTACGTTGAACATGGTGAAAAGAGGAATGCACTTGTGAAATTGCGTAAGTCAGCCCTTCAAGGTTGTGGACACTTAAAAGAAGACAAATACCTTGTCTTTAAAAGCCAGAGCAAGACTTGGTGATAATGATATTAGTTCCTGCAAAATGGAAAATGCTGAGTGGGAGATAATTTTGTTAAATTATCAGATTGTAGTATGATAGTCTTGATTTAGAGAGAACAGCTATTATCATATATGATGTTGTTACACGTTGACCACTTCATAATTGATTATAATCTGTTTTGTATACAGACATGTCTAGTTTTAGTGGACAATGCTTCATTGCAAGAAGAATTTCAGCATTGTCATTGCTTGTTCAGTTACTTGTCTTAGGAGTTGTTAGAGTTTTGGACCAGACACCTTCTTGCACACTTTCAACTGTACTGATTTTAATATTTATGTTTTCTTACAAAAGTTCTGTCTTTAAGTAAATAATTTCCTTTTTCAGTTTTGCATCTTGACTGGGATTTTCTTGTTCAGTATTGTGTACATTCCTCAGAGAACTAAACTTACCATAGTTTACACAGTTACTTTGTGTAAAACATGCAGATGTTTTTATTTTTTTCTTTTGTACACAAGCCACTCCATGTAGGAGTACTTGGTCTCTGGCAGAGGTCTTCAGTATTAATGTACAACAATTTGATCTGTCCACAAAGATCTAGCAAATGGGATGTCTATGTGTGATAAGCACTGATACTTCTTTAATGAATAGTTACCAGTGCTAAAACATGTGATCTTTCTCTATATTTAGTAAAATCTGGGTTTGTGTAGAAGACTTTCATTGTGGTGTTTTTCTCAGTCCTGACTGCAATTGCATTATAACTATGGTTTTGAAGGAAAAGCTACTGAAAGTGAAAGATCTAGTACTATCTACAAGGTTTGTTAATTATGCTTATCAAAATCATGGCTGCAATGTTCTCACTTTTTCTTTTTCAGGACTATGTCCAGAATGTTCCCACAAACTAAACTTTCATCACCGGTAATGAAATATTTTGAAAATATTGGGGCCAAATTATTGATAGGTTACAGTTATGAAGAGCAGATAGGGTAAGGACTTCAGCTATATGATTAGGAACTTAATTTATGCTGAAGTAGCATAAATATTTTGAAGTTCTTATAAAGCCACTGACTTGTCCCTGCTGTGAGTTAGAGATTGTGCTAACAAAAGTACAAAACGCCTCAAACTGGAAGAATCCCATCCCTGCCACCACAGAAGTTTCATTCGTCAGCCCAGTGATTATTTTTCTTATCTGAAAGTGTATACAAAACACTTTTTTTTTTTTTTATTTTCCCTCTTGCTGTACTTTAGAGCTGAAATGCTTTTCCTTTCATTAAAAGTCTTGGGTTTATGTGTGAGTCAAGTGACTGTGCTTGGGAAATTTGAATCTGAGTGTTCTTTGAGAATCACTTATTTATAGGAGAAAAGAATCTAATATCTTGAACCTACAAAATATGTGCATTATGATAGTCATAAAAACAATGTATAAGCTTACTGAATTCCACATCTATTGTCACTCAGTTTTTATGATTTTTTTAATCTTGATGTGACATTAATTTAGTTGCATGTCTCCATAATTAAGCCATACAATTATCTGCAAAGTGTATGAAAGGGAAACCTTTGAGCAGGAAACAATGATTTCTTTTCTGAAGTAACACAAACCAAGCATGCGTCTAGTAGTTAATTAATCCATTTAAAAAGTTAATTCATATTCAGTTTCATTGGAGCACTTCGTAGGTAGATATTAAGAAGGATAATTAACTGAAAGTAGTTTTGATTTGCCTTGATTTTTGCAACTAAAATCATAAAACCGTTTCAATTCAGAATAAGCATGGTCAAACATTTTGTCAGTTCCAGAGTACTACTTATTTTGAAACAATTTCACTGACTTCTTTGTACAAGGAAGCCAGGAAAAGTTGGCCTGTGTTCTTACAACAAGCCTGTTTCAGTCATGCTGAAAATAAAATCCGTGGGTTGGTTGGTTGTAGCAGCTTCTCAGGGTTGAGAGTCCTCCATGTCAGGGTTTGTTGCTAGCAAATATGAAAACGTATTTTACAATTGGTATTAGCTGTGTTTTTCTCATCACATATATGTAAAATTGCTGAAAGAAAAAAAATTCGATATAAGTAAGAATTTGGGATGTTATAAAGTTATTATCTATATTTAATGTTTGTTTGACATCTCACTGTTTTTGTTGTCTGTATCAGTCCTGTCACTGACTTTAGCATTTCATGTTCTTTGCCTTCAGCTATAGAGCTCATGTGTTTTTATGGCACTTTTCCTTTTAACTCAGTGTTTTTCAGTTTAACTAATACTAGGTTTCAATTGTTTGACTGAATTAAATACTTCAGATTTCCTGCTGTGTAAGAACAAAATATAATAGAGAAGGTGTACATTCATCTGTTTTAAAGGAGGAAAGAAGTCCAAACACACAAGAAAAGAGGCACAGCAGTACAGAACTCTCAGGAGCCAAAATATAAGAAGACAAAATTATCTCGTTCAGGAAAAAAGAAGTCCAAAAAAAAGACCCATAAAGGTAACCTTCAGTTACTAAAATATTCAATTGTGTTAGTTGGACCTTAGTTTCACTATAACTGCTTAGATATAATTATATAAATACAGATAAATATATTTAGTCTTTCTGTACTGTAAGACAAATAGTCAAAAAGATAAATTTCTTAGGTATGGTTTCCTATATGCAAAAAAATAAAAAAAAGGGTAATTTCTTACATATAACAGATAGGGAGACTATTTTGAAAAATACACATTACCAGGAAAATTTGTTGAAGAACTGGACATTGCATACCAGAAAACGTTGTGAAGTATTTAATTCCATGAGGCTTTGGGGTTGAAAGCCTTTTGGAAATACTAGATAACCTTTTTACACCACAGATCTTGGGATAACATAATTAAGCTCAAACTGATGACCTTTGCACTCATGCAAAAAAAAAATCCTTTTACTTCAATGTTTGCTTGCTCTCTTTGCATGTGGGGTGTGTGTGCATGTGCACATGTTTATGTGTAATATACTGTGATAGAAATATCCTGGTAAACAATTTAAGATAATGGATAACCAAAGTAAGCTTACTATGTTTTTTTCTATTTTTGTTTCTTTATAGATCAGGTTTCTTCAGAAGATTCAGATAATTCTGATAAAGGTATTTGTTATTGTAATAAATTGTATTATTTCATAGACATTTGTCATTGATCTTAGTTTTATTAGCTGTCTGTTTTAATATAAGATAAAAATATTGGCTGCAAACAAACAAATATGAAGGTTCAAATTAATTACTTGTGTATCTTGAAGAAAAAACCTAGGGAATTTCAAGAAGTAAATTAAGCAAGGAATGAAACCGTGAGCAGATAACAGAATGGAAATAATCAGAAAAAGAGAGGTCAGACTGTTCCAGAAAAGAGTAGAGGGTGCAAAAAGAGGTACATAATTAATTGCATGGTTCCAGGTATGCAAATAGGTGCTGTGTAATCTCTGCTGTGTAAAGAATAACTACTACATTTTCTTTCACAGGAAATGTGATTTGTACTTACATGTACTTGCTCAAAAAAAAGAAAAAAATCCTAGGGATTAATTAAAGTCTTTTCCAGGTACCACTTGTAGTACCTCAGAGACCTACTTATTGCAGGTGCACTCAGTCTCAGTGACTTTTAGGCACTGGTTGTCTCTGTAGCCCAGTAGTTCCAGTCTCCAGTTTCTTTTTTGGTGAAACCAGCCCCGTCTCCTGGTCATGCCAGTTCTTGCTGCAGACTGTGTACAAAGGATTGAGTGTTTCCACTGATTGCTCTGCTCTGCTATACATTTTCCATGATATTTTCAGGCTCTAGGTTTTCCCAGGAAGACCTGAAGCAATTTTCTTATTACTTGGACCAACCAAAGTTTCTGTTTTGTCAGGAAAGCTTTATTGGATGATAGGGGGGTTTTTAGGTCAGGACATATTTCTGATACAAGATCTCACTCCTGTACATGGAAGAGTTATGCAGTAATCTGTGTAAGTCACAACTGATAAAAATTACTGTTTAAGTAGAAGTAAGGTAATTGATGCATTTAATATAATTAATTGAAACAGTATCGTCATTCTGGATTTGTTATTATTTAATTTTAGGAACAAAATGCTATGCTGCTGTTTTGTCAAGATCAGTGTTTTCACATGGTGGTTGTTTTGTTTGACCAAAATATTAGTTCATGATATCTAAGAATCTTTTTGATTAACGGTGCAAAACACTCTATTCAAAGTAAAGTGTTCTGTTTATTCTCATGATTGCAATTAAACATTGCTCCTAGCAATATACCATCTAAGTAAAAAAAAAAACCAAAGATGAATTATTTTAAAATTTATTTCATAAACACTCTAAATTTTTTAACAGATTCTGATAACAGCAATGCAGAAGATGGTCCTTCAGATGCTGACTTCTGGAAAGGTCCTCTACAGGATGCAGATGAAAAGTCACGGTTAGTTTAATCTAGTGAACTTGTAGTTGGTAAAATGTACAGTGTCCATTGAGAACTGCAAAGACAGATTTTTCCAGTGTTTCAATGCTTACTCTGACATTAAAAGTTATGTCAAATATTTTCTGTGCTGTGAACCTAAGAATGTGTTTTTAAAGAGGAGGCATACACAACTCTGGAGGAGAACCTTCGTCAAGATACTGATACCACTGCTGTCTTACCCACTACTATACTGTTAATTATTTTAGAAGTAAATCCTGACAGTCAGCTTACTACTGTTTGACAGTTTTAAAAAATGTGAAGGGTATACTGTCTACAATTCTAATACGAAGTTTGCTAAATTTTTTTCGTACAAGGATTATCTCCTAGGTTCAAATCCAAAGCAAAACTGTCTTTGACATTTTGTTCTTGTTGTTCTTACAGGGAGGAGGAGTTTGATGAGTACTTTCAAGACTTGTTTCTCTAACACTTGAAATTGATGTAGGCTGATTTTCTTCATGAACTGTCAAGATGGAAGTCTGGAAATCCAGCCGTAATTTACCAGAGACCTCTTTTAGCCAGCACACCTTTTCTGCACTCACTCATATGAACCATTTGGGTAGATTATCTTTGTAGAAGGCTTCGAATCTAAAAACTTACTGTTTCTTGTGGTAGGCTGCATACTCATGAAACAAGACAAGTAATTTTTTCAGTGCAAAAGATACATGGCACCCAGACTTAAACAAACAAGAATATTGTTTATTGACATTCCATCGTGGAAGTTCACTGCTTTTTATTTTATCCTAACCGTCAGATGTCACCAGATTTTTGTAAAGGAGCATTTTGTAAGTTTTTGTGAGTAAAGTCATGCACGTTAATATATCATATGTTTAATTCATTTAACAAGAGTTGATAGCCTTAAATTAATTGGTCATGTAGACATTAATGTTCAGGTAAGTAATATGCTACTGGAGAAGTTCAAATGTGTACTCTGCTTGAAGCAAGTAAATAATATGTGAAATGTCTCCTGTTCTCCTTATAAACATTCAGTTTATTGTGACTTTGTTTTAAATTTTAGTTATAATGTGATGTGTCTTGTAATTCAATTTTTTAAAATTGCTCATTTGGTGAAATTTTTTATGTAAAACATAACATGTGTGGCTTTCTACCAGAGATGTACATGTGACTTTTATGTTATCTGTGGCTTCTTATCTCCTTTCCATTAATTGAATGTTAAGCCTTCTTAAAAGTGTAATCCTAAAGATACAAGTAAAGCATGTGTATGGCTTCAGAAACTTACTGGATTCATCTTCCTCTTCAAGGTGCAATGCACCTTTAAAGATTTGTTTGGTATGTTTCTAAGGAAACAGTCTGCACATGAATAGCTACAGTGGATATTTTTTTTTCCGTCAGGTGAAGATTACTTTGGATACAAAGAAAAAACTTTTTTTTAAGAAAGTTTTCATGTTATTCTGAGGAAAGTTAATGTTATATAAAATAAATATTTGGTAAGCCCTCACTGTAGATATATGTATAGAAAGTAAATATTTGATATGGAAAATGTAACAGCAGAGAGGGTTGCAGTGTATTTACGAACATTTTACATGCACTTACATGAATAAGTTGAGAACTCTATTTACAAGTATTACTTCACATAATTACATTTTAAACAGTTTGTACTTACATAATAGATGACAGTACAAGGACACATTTAGGGTGTCCTTGACTAAGAAATAAACGTAGCCTTGCATGAAGGCTTCTTTAGGTAAGAGGGTGGATTTAAAGGTTAATTCTCTGTCATCTTGCAAGCTTGGTTGAGTCAAATCCAATCTGCAGCAATCTGCTTACACGTGTGCAACTTGCCCAAAGGGGCTTTTCTCAAATGCCTTGCTATATTTGTTGTTTCAAGTATTGTATATTAAGTATGTGTCTGGATAACTAACTTCTCATTGTGTCTTTAAAACACAGTTATAAAAAGTTACAGTATACATAGTAAATACATAATTTAATACAGTTTGAATAAAATTACATTATCAAGCAACCTTGAAATAGTTTTCTTTAGTGGCTGCATTTAATATAGAAAATAACATGATAACCAGTTTTATGTCATAACTGTTCGCATAAAATATCTGGCCCATTTATAAATCAGGATGTTTTAAGTGTTTGGGTGTTTTTTGTAGATACCTTTAATCATGGGTGGTAATTGTACACAGTATCTCTGTTCATAGAGCATTCTTAGAAAGGTTTATATAGAGCAAATTGCTCATTCTTCCTTCTATGTGAATGCTGAGGGCTCTTCACAGGAAAAAAAGTGTTGGTCTGCTTTTTTTAAAGGAGGAGTAAAAGTGGAAGAATTGTCTCTGCATGTTGAATTTGTTTATTGCAGGAATTGCATTTGACATCCATCTCCTTAGATCTGAAACTGGTTCCAGTGAATACTCAGATCCATATTCGATACACCCCTCCATCTGCAGGAGGAGCTGGCTTTGTGAGACCTGAGTAGAAGCTATGGAATGGACTGTCATTGTTCAAGAGCAGGTTTTGGTAGGGAGATCATTTTTTATGAAGAGCTTATTTGTGTGCATTCGTGTGTAAACATTCATTGTAGAGACAGGCAACGTGAGTTGTCATGTGCTCTACTTCTGCTTTCCTTCTCAAAATGAAATTGGTGCCAATTAATTGGTTTTCAAATACTTTAATTTATTGCATTTTTAAAAAGATACATTGGGAGAACCTGAGCCTTTTAAAGTGCCTTTGAATGTGGATCCTGCTGTAGATACGCTGGTACAGGTATCTTAGTAAACTCTTACTTGTATGTAAAGTTACGTTTATGGTCTCCCATTTCAAATTTTTACAATAAAAGGTGGTCAGTTTAGGAACTGTGGGAGGCCCATTTGTGTACAAACGAAAGTGAGGTTTCTCTAGGTGATGGCTACAATTTACTGATTTATCCCTGGTAATTTTGAAAAAAACACAGTGTACCGTGGGCCTGCTTTTTATAAATAGAGCCAGAGAATTGTGCTGAGCATCCCTAAAGTGAAGGAAAGTTTTACTCTAGAACTTCATATAGTATTGAGAAGGAAGGAAAGAACAGAATTCCAGATTAAGGAAAGACACATAATATAAAAAGCTAAATATACAAGTAACAAAAATTGCAATTTTTTGTTTGAATTGTACACATTAAATTTCATTCCATAATTTCATAGAAGATCTGCCAAAAATTATATTTTTGCTGGCCAGTGTGAGGAAGTTACATATTTTAATAAAAACACTGTATGTAAATTGAGTGACATGAAAAAATACCTAGAGCACACAGTTCACATCATTATTTTTTTAATTTTTTAATTTTAACTGTTTTTTTTTAGCTCCATTAAAAATTATTCCCAACAAATGGCAAGTGTTTTAGGAGGACTGTTAAGAGATCGATCTATACTATTCTATGCAAAGCATAAGTCCACTGGGGCTCATTGAAGTTCTTTCTAGATGTCTTTTCTGTAGCAGGAGCAGTGTTTGAGACAAAGAATTACAAAACTACACATGTTTTGGATTTTCCATCCTCTCCACCTCCACCTCCAGCTGCATTTTCTGTTAAAACACAGAAGAAAGTAAAATGAGTATTTCCTGTTAATTTTAGCTAATGTAATTTCTTGTTACAGAGGTGTTGCTTTTGTTTTATGTATTTTATGTGTGTTTGACCTTTTGAAATTTCACTGCTTGTCTGGAAAATAGGAGCATGAAACCATGACATGTTATATATACATATGTGTTTATAGTGTAGGAGTTGATACCAACATTTCTCAAAGGACCAAACACACACTGAACCACTCTTACTGGAAAGTTTCAGTTGTTAAATATATATGACTGTCCCACACATACAAAACTGAGGAATGCAAGCCATGCAAAAGAAAGAAACTCTTGAATCAATATAATCTGTGAGTCTATTTTTGAAGCAGATGATACAAAAACTTTAATTTGACCTAACTGCATAAACCTTTATCCAACCCTGCATGAATCTCTTTGTAATTACTGATTAAGATAGAGAGAGGTTTTCTGCTTTTATCTATAGCTATTGATTCTGTTACTGTCTCTCTCAAATGATTCCACAGATACTCATTGGTCATAGTTAAGATTCTTTCAATGTAATAAATTGCGTTTCCAGGTTTAAGGTAAGATACCAATATTAGAATTAAAACTTACATTTGAAAGCTGTGGATCATCATGTTACTAGGTCATTTTCGACCCTTTCCACCTGCATTGAAACATGTCACATAATCAGTGTCCTACCCTCTGTAATTTGTGGATATATTCAACACTATGTTACTAAATAACTAACTTATTTTCTCAGCTTAATACTGTGTTGTGGTCTACTTTCTGTTCTGAACTTTCCACTGTAGTGGTTCAGCAAACATGTTTATTTTGTTCTGTGTCTCCTGAATGGCTAAGAATAGCCAGGTCAGTGTGATCTAGAGAAACTATCATGGTCCAGCATGTATCAAATTTATGTTTGTATAAACTGACTTAACAAACCCATATATTTACATGGCCTTGATTTGACAGTCTCAGATCTTTTCTTCACAAATGTGCATGGCCTCATAGGGTCTGACTTTAGTAACAATACTCTTTGCCAAGAAAGCAAATATATAAGGAGGTTTGAAGTAGTGGAAGAAGATCTCAAGTTGTTTTGTTTTGTCTTGCTGATATTTCCATGGAGTTCAGATGATATGTTCCAGTGTGAGGGAAAGAGTACTTTTTTCATAGTGACAAGCAGCTGGTTCTCAGCAATAAATTAATCTCAAGTAAAATTATATGAGTAATTGCAAAAAAAAGTGTCATTGAAGATAAATTTGGGAGGTAATTTGGAGGGTGTAATTTCTGTGAAAGTGTGCATAAGTGGTATCACAGTGTGAGCAGGCCAAAATATTTGATTAATTTTATTAAACTCTTCCAAAATTCTGCTTTGACTAAATCATGTAATTTACAATACTTTTTACACCACTTTGCAAAAACTTTTAGTAGTTTATTTTAACCTAATACCAATTTTTTAGGAGCCAATAATTCAAGTTCACAGACTGACAGTAACTTGATGGGTGGCCTTGAGTAGCCTCTCTTGCATGTTAAATGTGAAGAATACTCACCTATGTCCCACAGGCACTGATGAATAAATTATTCAGCACTGTTTTATGTTTTAAAAACGTGAAACACAGAGTAAACTAACTTTCTTTCTTCAAACTAGCTGACAGTAAATCACTCTCATTTAATCATACATAGTTTTGTTTCAATCTCTGAACCTTATCAGTCATCTCAGTTGATTGGCAGAGCTGTTGGCCTGCTGTTCCTCATGCATTACAGAAGAAAAATAACTGACTCATTTGACTCTTGCACTTGAGTGATGGGTTCTCAGTTTTTATAAAATCATATTCTCTTCTAGGTTAAGATACGTGGAACCATGCTTTCAATTTTAGGACTTGGGCTGTCTTTTGAGGATTAGTGTTAAATTTGTAGTATGAGAGTGTATTGCAGCCAAGGAACAGGTGGTAGGGAAATAGAGCCAAAAACTTTATCTTAAACTTGGAAGAGAAGTGGGCGTTTGCACTGCTTTTTTATGTTCCAAATGCACACCCTCCATTCCCTTATGCTTTTCATTTTCAGCTTAAACAGAGCACCTGAATACGTTTAGGGCTGGTGCAACACAGAATTTTAATACATCTCTAGTATTTCAGATAAGCAACAGTTTAATTAGATTCAATTTTAAGTCTTTAGACAAAAGAAATTTTACATTCCCTTCCCTTTTGTGATGGTTATATTTTATATAATTCTGCTGTTTAGAAAATTATGTCAGCATACTGGATTTGTGTAATTTTTAAAGGTTACTCTTCTTTCAAATAAAGACAGAGCTAATTTGGGAAATAAAGCCATTGGTATAAAGTCTTACAGAATATTGTATAAGTGTACTTCATGTGTGAATTTGAGAGAGAATGTGTTCACTGCCTTACAAATATATGTAAATGAAAACCAAAGAAGTTACTTAACCTTTTTGTGCTTCTTCCTTTTTCTTTTGTTCCTCAATAGCTTTCACTTTCTCTTCATATTCATCAGCTCGTGTTTTCCATTCAACTCTGTTGTTTTGAAGACCATCAAACATGGGTGTAATTTCTTTGTGAAACCTTGAGAATTCCTGTACAGTGTAAATTAGTAAGTTAGAAATTTGTAAGCACTGATGAGTTTTAAAGTCTGAAATTGTGGAAATACTGCTGAGAAAGCATTTAATTTTCTATTGATCTAATTCTAAGGAATGTTACTGGAAATAAAATAACTATATTGGGTAATAGTGCCCCATTGTGCACATAGTCTGTTGGGAAAATATTGGATTTGTATACTGCACATTTCAGTAGCTTCCCTAATCCCACATATATGTGATAATCTGAGTCATACAACTATAGTATCAGGATAAAACAAGAAAATCTGCTACCCTATTACCATCCAAGTAGATGAGAATATATCTGAAGATGTTAAAATATTACATGTCACTTTTCTGCATGACATTTTTGGATGTTATAAAAAACTAGACAGGGATTAATAACGTTGACATTTCAATGCCTTACAGAAGATATAGAATATCTACACATCCAGTTTATTGCACATTTCCTATTTGCTGGACTACTTTCTGTAACCATCCACATGTTGCTTGCTTATATGAAATGGTACTGTGAAGAATCAGGCTGGACTTTGTGACTCAGTCGTTCAAGGTCTTAACAAAACCTCAACACCCTCAAGTTCACTGGGATCTTTCCTAATGAATTTGCTTCACATCTCTTGAATTTGCTCTGGGTTCAATTCTTTGAAAATTTGAAATCTTTGAAAAACTGGGGCAGTTGTGATGGTTCACCGTGACCAAGAGTCCTGCTGCTATCTAGAATTTTTTAACTGCAACAGCTTGTCAGTAATTGTGCCATCAGAACTGCTGCAGTAGGAAAAGAAAGAACAGGTACTCTTACCTTGTACACAAATGTACACACAAAATCTATGAAACCAACTTGGAGCTTAGGTAGTTCATCTCCTTTGTTTCTGTCCATCATAGGCTAGAACAGAAGAGCAGTAATTTAGAGTATGTAGATATCTGATATTTTTGTATAACAATGTAGTAAGCATCATGGATCATTACCTATTCAATTTTTTAATAAGAGTTACTATTGCTTAACGCAGTTAAATTATTTGGTACTTACAATAGGTTGTTGCTGTAATACAGTTCGTTCCAGGTCACCTTGTTCCCAGAATTCGTTTGCAACCATGAGGGCAACCTGAATAATCACAATTCAGTGGAATTATCAGCAGAAAGCAATAAATTTAAAGAAATAAAAGAACAAGGCAATCCAGAAAATGGGGGGAAAAAACCCACAAAAAACTCGGGGTTTTTTTTCAGCAGTACTGTCTGCTGTACTGAAGGCTTTTTCCAGCAAATTATCTCATAACAATATCCTGATGCATGCTGAATAAATGATAGATTATTGTCAATGGGAACAAGGCAATATTAGCAACATAACAACCCTGTAGTTCTGTAAGATATATAACTTAGAAGATTCCACAAGCATCCTACAGTTGGATTTTGATTATGAATTGTTAAAACATATTTCTTTCTGTAAGCCTAAGTGATGAGTTTCAGCAGGATGGTCAATAAGTACTGGGATACTTACAGTCCTTACGTACCACACTGTATTACAGGATTTATTTTTAGCATGTTTGAGCTACTTTGCAATGGTACCAAGATGTTCAGGACAGACATTTAAGGGTAGCAAGGACAGCTGTCAGAATTGGGGATGCCAGTTTTAGCAAAAGGACAAGCAGAGAAGGCTTGACAACTGTGGAGTGGTTGAGGAGAGACATGGAACACCTACACTCACAGTGACAGAGGTTCTTTTCTGGAAGCAACAGGTACTTAAATATGTATCACCTGATTTTTTTAATATTTTTTTTTAGCTAATGATGCACCAAATGGGCAATAAAACAGAGAGTATTGTGTATTTTAAAAGTACCTACCTTACTCTGCACTTCCCAAGGCTTGGTTATTGCAGACAGGTCACACCCAGTCATCATCATAGCCCTTTGAAAACAAGAAACCAAAACAAGCATAGTTTTTGGGAGTCAAGAGGATAGTGCCAGTCCCTTGTCTCTTCAGTGTTGACAAGGGAAATGATGAGGAGCAATGGCCATAAACTAAAACACAAGTCATGGATTCTCCCTCACTGGAGATACTCAAAAGCCACCTGGACATGCTCTTGTGTCACCTGCTCTAGGTGACCCTGCCTTGGCAGGGGAATTGGACTAAGTGCAGAGGTCCCTTCCAAGCCTAATAATTCTGTGATAGGATGACTATTTAAAACAAAACCAAACAAAAAACCAAACAAACAACCCAAAAAACCCCTAGATTCTTAAAGGATTTTAAGATACAGATGGATGCACATTTTGAGAAGATTGTAGACATCTATTTCTAATTTAAAATCAAGATTATGTTCATTGTTGGACAATACCACCAACCCTTAATTTGAATATTCAAGAGCCCAAATTCTTTTCAAATATCTTCCTAGATAACAATGAATAAAGAGTAAAATATTAACCACCTACATGATAACTTCTTTTTTTGTTGGGTCAATAGATATATACTTAATTGCCTGCTCTTCTGTTTCCATTTTTTCAATTGCATCAACAATCTTTTGAAACATAGTTCTTTTCCTGTTAAAACATACCAATAAAACATGTATTAGTGAACATAAGGTCTTGCAACAAAAAATAAATAGAAAACAATATTTACTATATTTGTGCTTTTCCAAACTAGCATCCTATTCATAGTAGTATTGAAGTAATACAAACCCTCCTGTTGAACTGAAACACTTCAGGCGACTGAGACATTTAGATGTTGCTATATACCACTGATATGTAAAGTAATATGTCAGAATTCTGACAAAGGAATAACCAATTTCCTACGTCTTCATATTAAACTGGGGTGATATTCTCATTTCTTTAGTATTATATATACGTTACTTTCTATAACATACTGAATTGGGAAAAATGAAGCAAATATTAATAAATGCTCTTCCACTTCCTCCTATCAAAAATCCAAAGAATTGCTAAGTTCTGACTAAGACAAAGAAGACATAAAAAGTGTCTTGCTATTGCTTAATAGATCTTTTAATTTGTATTACAATCAATGAAAAAATGGAATCACTGTTCTTTAAAATTTAATACCTGCTGTTGAACACATACCTGAATTTTTACCTGTCTTCTGACTTTAAATTGTCCCAGTCATAAAACAAAAGGTTCCATATATCTTTGAAGAAAATACTCATTATAAAAGCACATGAAGACACTAACTTAGGAACAGAATGGATGATTTGGTATTTGGAATTCTTGGCATATTTAGCACTGGGACCAGTTGATGTCTGCAGGGTTTTTTGAAGCCAACATATTCATTTTCAGTATACCCTTGTTTAGTGTGAGTATTTGTTGTACGATATGCTAAATATCACATATGCACACAACCTATGAAGTGTGGCTTCTGAATCCACACTTCTGGAATACAGTGTTTGTTGTAGCTAGAGCATATTGGAATTATCTACTAAATATGATTTATTACATACATCTATGCATTCTCTAATTTGAAAGTTAATGAATCTAAGAATGTCTTGGGTTTTACAATAATTAGACTTAAGTAGAGCTCTATGCTCTGCATACGAACATCTTTGTATTCTGCATATAAACTAAAAATTATAGTTACACATTCTATAGGATTGACTTTTTTCAGTAGGAAGTTATAAAGAATTTAGTACTTACTTGAAATACAAAGCCAAGTCAGTTGCTATTATTGCAACTTCAAATAAGTGTAGAACTGTTTCATACTGGCGCTTATTTAGGTTCTGGAAGATGTTTAAACTCTGCAACGTGAAAAGTTTATGAATTCAGTTCCTTTTATAACACTGTCTTTGGTTTGTACTATAGAGATTCTTGCAGCATAGTGTAGAAAAATTGGCCAGCTATAGCCCCTAAATTACAATAACACTACAAATTAAAAATTCACATTGCATATATCTAATTTTCCTAGACTTTTTAAAGCTTCCCAATAGAAACCTTTTCCTCCTATTAACCTGGGTTGGCACAAGTGCCTGCAGGGGTGTTAGTGTAAGTGCAATGTCCTTTTCCTCAGGCAAAGGGAATGAGACCATCACTCAGCTTTTTTCTGAGTGTCCTGGTTTTATTTTTCTTTAACAGAGGGACAATGCCTGTGTGAGCAGAGGGAGCAGCGGTGCTGCTGGTGAGAGCCCCCAGAGGTGCCGACAGCTGCTCTGGCCAAGAGCAGGAGTTAGTCCCCAGCATCTCACATCTGAAAAACTACATTGCCATCAACAAAGGTAAACGTGTTTTGTTTGCCTGTTTTCAATTCATAAACCTTCTGGGATTTTAATGAACATTGTGCTACTGCTTAGCATAAGGATTTATTCTGTGGCCTCCTGAGGTCAGGCAGTAACATCCCCACAGGGATTAGCAATGGAAAACGAGGATGGGAGCGGGTGCCTGCCACGGGGCTGCGAACAAGCGGAGGAAGGGGCGCATGTGTGCATGTCTTGCTTTTAAATTGCTTATTTCCAAGGAAAATACATAGTAAAGAGTGCAAATTGTCTCCTTTGCTGTATCGGGAGCCTGGCGCCGCCGAGGGCAGGGAGGCGCTGGAGGAGCAGGGCTGTGGGGCAGCAGAGCCCGGTGAGCAGCATCACCCCCGCGGCAGCCTGGGGGGCTGCCTGGAGCAGGACAGTGGTGCTGGGAGCTGCAGCCGAGCAGCCACTCAGACCCTGCTCCGGTCAGCAAGGGACACGTGAGGGGTGGGGGACCCCCATACACAGCTTCACCCCTTTGCTGCTCAGCTGCCACAGCCCGCAGCTGAACTGGGGACTCGGGAGGCAGGCACAGCAATTCGGTGGCAGCATCTGTATCTGTATCTGTATTGTATTCTCTGCTTTGGCCTCAGCATCAGCTGTCCTGTGAAAATGGAAAAATGACTGAGACAGGTGAGTGAGGCCCAGAGGAAAGGCTTTTCTATCTAAAGGGAGTCTGTTTCTGGTGGAATTACTGGCATTTCTCTAAAAGTGGAAGATGTGTAAGAATTTGTCTTAAACTTCCAAATTTTAGCTTAATTTCTTAATCTTACTCTAGAGGAATGCATGAGCCCAAGTGACATTTGGACCATTGTAACCCAATTGGTTTTTTGCATTGATCATTGAGAGCAGATGACATACCTCATCTTGCAGCAGGGTTTTACTGTACTCTAGATGATGCCTTTCTAAAATGGAGGAACCGTGAAGTTTTGCCAGTGGAGCAGCTGACCTGTTGAAAAATAGGCAATTTATATAATTTTGAAGGCAATAGTTTTTATTTCAGGTTTATTTTTTTAGGATTAAAATGCTTCTGATCTCCATGTTCAATACTTTATATATTAACCATTGGCATGATTCAGAGAAAAAAGTCCAACTTGCTTGCCTTCATTTGTATGACTGAGTGATGATGGAAATTGGAGTGCACTGGTTATTGAGTGCCCACTAAAGGTAAAGGCAAAACACAGAAATTGCCTCTGTTTTGTCTTTCATG
This sequence comes from Formicarius rufipectus, assembly GCA_013399695.1. NCBI lineage: Eukaryota > Metazoa > Chordata > Aves > Passeriformes > Formicariidae > Formicarius > Formicarius rufipectus. The sequence goes on along the minus strand of VXAU01005056.1, from coordinate 276,921 downwards.
TTCAGTTTTGCTGTGTGTTTAATGTGTGCCCCCCTCTGTGTACATTAAAAATAGGCTTTATCCATCCTTTAGTGTTTATTCTGTGGCATGACTTTTGAACTCTTGTATGTGTGTAATGACTGGGCCACGTGCCCTGGGATTCTAGTTAACTGTAAGTTAATCAGAAATTATAGTATAATTGTGTTTAAGTCCTCTAACGTTCTTGGATTTCTCCCCTCCTCCAAAATCACTGCTTTAAGGACCACACAAGACCTGACAGGTCAGGTGTGTTCGGTCTTATCACAAAGCTAAAAGCATTCCCCTGCCATTGGACTAAACTTCAAGCAAGGAAATTGTGTCAGACTATGGTTGTGGGATGAAGGGAGAAGTATCCTACCTACAAGGGCTGCAGTTAACTCTGCATGTTTAGAACTGTATTTTCGTCCTTTATTCCCTTGCCTAGTAGCTGTGTTCCTCAGATAATCCAAGGTGGATTGCTACACTGTACCTGTAATTTCTGATGTGATTAAGACTGTCGTGGAAAAGCCTGATGAGTTTTATAAATAGCTTTACTGCATATGACCTCATGTAGAGGGCTTTCAGCTAGGGAAGACCACAGTAGGAAGATTTAACACTCCCCCTTAAACTTACCTGGATGAGAGGCAGTCCACTGAATAAGAATCAATGTCTGTCATTCCCTCTCCTACGTCACCTGGAGAATCCCTTGGAATAATCAGAAAATCCCCCTGCGTCACTACTCTAGCACACAGGCTGAAATGCCACTCCTGTGAGGAGTGTACTCAGGGTCAGAGGGGGAGGATCAGTCAGTCTGGACATATAGCTGGTGGAAACTGTAGTTAGAAAATTATAGTGAAAATCCTCTGGTGCTAGGGACGTTCTGAGAAACCTGTGTTCTCTGGCTGGCACATGGAAACAAGCCCTCAGGTCATATAAAAGACTAAATGGTAAAGTGTTCACTCTTCAGGACAAGAGTGGGTCTGACCATGATATGTAATGTAATACAACGGTAAATTTAAAGTGAATTAATATTGTTTTATAACAAGCATCTGCTAATTAATATTGTTTCATATCAAACAAGGTAAAAATCACAAAGAAATCCTATAGAATATTTTCTCAGAACAAGAGGGAGCATGAATTGCAGTGGTTAACCTCATGATGTGTAATTTCCAGGCATGGGGACTCTGTGGTAAACTCAAGCTTGTTAGCTCAGAATCCTGTACAACATGAGGAGGTTGCACCTCAGGAAAGGACCTACGTCAGTCAGGAAACTGAATGTGAGAAGGAACAACTGAGCTAGTTATATTAGACAGTGGAAAAGAGAGAAAAAAATCCTGTCTCACTCTAATCTGTCACATCCTGAATCCCTCTCCAGAAAAGCGCTTATGCCCTTGTCTTCGAAAAATAATCCCGCTAGGGATTTTAATTTACTTTTCTCATTTCTATGTGTCCTCATGCACAAGGTTCTGTCTCCTACAATCCAAGCATTGCCAGAGTTTAGTTTCTCTTAAAAATTAACTGCATCATCAGGAGACACTTTTAAGATTCTGCTTTTGCATTTTGTCTTTGTGTTTCAGCTCTGTGAAGTGCTCTGAAACAGAAAACTTCTGTAGCATAATTGTTTGTTCATGCCAGATGAATATGAAATATATACCTTATATTTTTGCAAGTTTTGACTATTTTTTTTTTCATTTGCCACTTAAAGTAGTAGTATATTGCCATGTATTTGAGCATTTGTACTTACTTCATTTGATACAAGTTATTGGTCCCTCTGTGATCAATGTCATGGCAGAAAGCAGCAGCAACCATGGCAAAGGCTTCTAGATCTGTATAGTATTTCTTTATTTTGCCTGTCTGTAAAAAAAAAACAGATAACTTTGAGTCTGTGTCTTCCTGAATTTTCCATCTGGAATTGAAAGAATGCTAAATAATGAACATAAGGTTAACATTAGCAACATTACCATCAGCAGAGTAAACATTGTTTGTCCCACATTGAATCCATGTCTCCAGTTATGGTAAGTGATATCTCGATAACCCTTCCTGACTGTGTACATCCATCTTGTAAGGACCTATTAGGAACAAAAATGATTAAGACTGTGCTGTTAATTCAAACAAAACAGTGAATTCCTATAAAATTAATGGAATATATGATGAAGTTACTGTAATAATGTGCAAGTTCTTTGAAAATAAATGCTTTTCATTAAATCAAACATTGAAATAGCAATTTGTTCTTACATAAATGCATGTTGATTTAAAACCCTGTATAAGTCACACAACTCAGGATTAGTTTTATGTTTTTACAACAAATATGTAAATGTTTCAATAAGAATGGATGGGTGTTAACCATACGACTAATATTTTAGTATTGCATATTTCTAGATTAAAGTAGCTAATATCAGCTATTTAAGAATAAATATAAACAGGAAAAAATAAACCAGACCTCAGCTGGGACTTTGAACTTTTCAACAACGTTTATCTCAAAGAACAGTCGTATTCCACAAGTTATCAGGCCATGCTCTGTAACAGGAAAGTCACTGAAGCGAAATTCGTACAGTTCTAAATCTTTTGGATCAGGTAATTCTTCTTTCTGATAGGAAAAATGAAAACCAGTTTTTTTTTCTGAACAAAGAACAAGAACAAAGTTGAAAGAACTTTATTTCTTCAGTAGAAATACTGCTCAAGGACAGGTGTCAGTACAAGCTAGCACGTATTAAGTTATGAAACACAATTGTGATACTTCTGACTTTCTTCTCAAAGACAATAGATAAAAGCCTTGGACAATTTTTTCCTACTCTGAATTCCAACACAATTTGTTGTGACCATCTCAACATTTCTGTAGTTTAGAAACCTTGGGCCTTGGAATTTCTCCTTCCTGATATAAAATCCTGTGTTTCTCACGCTTTTAGCCTGAAGGCTACAGTTCATCTTTTTCACAACCAAAATTATTTTTGCTAAGTGGATCTTATGAATAGTGAAGCATGTAATGACCAAAACCAACCTGTCTTGACCAAAAAAATATTTTGCTTTTACAGCTGAATAAAGCACAGAAACAACATTTTATTTTGTCCAGAAGGCTTCATTGCATGCCTACCTTCCCATAGCCTTGTCTTCTCTTGAAAACACTGTAGGCAAGCAAAGATTCCTGTACATTTTCTAACTTCTGGAGAGCTAGCTGTTTGTTTCTGCTCCAGAACCAACTCTCAAAATGGGTCTGTCTTACCTTTTGTACTGTGATTGTCTCTGTATTAGTCTATATACACTTAATAGACAAACCTGTAAGGTTGGTTTGGCACATAGAAAAAGGACTGGAAAATCCTACAAGGTCAGATTTTAAAATTCACAAAACTTATTTATGTTCTATTTGTGTGGTGCAGTAGATTCTCGACTGTTTTGTTGTTGAGTGATCTTGGTATATGCATAAAGTAAAAATTCTTACAATGCTTCAATGTACAAAGCATATAGTATGTTTGGTTACTATGGCTTATTTAAATCTCATCAAGTGATTTAATTTGTAGTGCTGTGGTTGATGGTGATTCTGCCTTTCTGTAGTTTACAGCAGTCTATTCTGAACAGTCTGACCACTGAAGAAAGTGAGGGATCATTCCAGAAGTGGTGGAATGTGTAAGTGCATAACGTTTGCCCACGTACTGAATTTTGTTAGAAGTTGTCTCCTTGCCATTCAGAGATTTTTCTCTCTCTCTGAAGGGCAGGCACAGAGCTTTGTCCAGGTTGTATTGAAGAATCTCCATAAAACATACACTAAATTCTAAAATGCAGAAAACACCAAAGTTAAGAAGTCCATATTAAATTTAAACTGTCTATTTTGTATATATTATATAGATGCACATTGAATAGTCTAACTGATAATAGTGCAATTTGTAAACTCTTCTGTAACACCCTTCATCTGTGTATCCCAAAGCTTAGGGAGAGCAGTATTATATTTCAAAGAATGTGCTCCAACACAAAAAAGAATTAACTCAAGGAAGTCTGATGCAACACAAAGAATAGCTTATATTATCACAATGACTGCCTCCCTCTGTAGTAGTCAATAAATGATCTCCACTTTATGGGAAAGGTAAAAAGATGACTGAATATCTGCATACATTTCAACAAATAAGGTTAAACATCCATTTTTTTCCCCTGAGTTTTTCCTTTAAATCTCTGCAGATCTGAGATCAAGGACAAAGAAACCTAGACCAGTGGTGCTTTAAGACCCATTACTTTGTGAATCACCAGATCTGGAAACACCTGCTTTATCCCATTAGCTATCTGGGACTCCAGGTCTTATAATAGGATAAAGCATATGCATGTAGCCTTGGAAGTGCAGAAGATATTAGACCTCTGAATCTGTGACTCCACAATGTTGAGAGAACCCACTTTAATTGCTTTTTGGAGATTTAAAAATCATACCAGTATTACGTTTTCCCATGTGGAGCCTTTACCATAATAATTGGGTTTTGTTCCACGGGTAGAGAAATTTTGTAATTTTTATCTGTTACTTTTTGCAGTTCTTCATGCAGCTAAATTAAATGTCCTCTAACAGGTATGTGAAGCTACACATGGTCTGTTGATGTTTTTTTATTTCACCAATTGCAAGCTGTCTGAGCATCTGTTTTGTGGAAGCCAGTAAAAAATTAACACCAATGCATTCCAGCATGCACCTGCACATGACTAAAAATAATCTCATGAGATCTTTTCCCTATGGCTATGTGTCCATCAGCAAATGTAGTGTAATAGGAGGAAATATGTGAAGTGGTTGGTACAGGAAGTCAACAGATTTGTGTACATTTTACCTCTTTTCTTCAACCTAGCTCTGTTTTGATCTGTTAACAGTGGAAGTTCATTCAGTGTTTTCCTGGAGCACATCTTTGAGGGTTTTTTTCAGATAAAATAGGCCAGTGCATGTGCTCCAGGACTGCTGCACAAAATAAAGAAGTGCACTAAGTGGGGAAACATAGGAGTTTTCTTTCAAAAAGATACTTCCTTTCGAGATTGAAATACTAAGGCAACCAGAGGACTGCACAGTCTGGAAAAGAAAGTGACTCATTTTTGTTTTAGTAGCACTAGAGTAACAGAGCAGAGAACTGATTAGGTCAAATCTGTTTTGTCACTGTGAAATTGTCTCTGGACTTCTCTGCCTAAGGAAATGCAGGAAAATTAATCTGAAAATAGGTTTATTCCACTGACAGTCCTACATGTGTTCTCTTATTGAAAATGAAAGTGGCCTCACATCAATACCCCTTCTTTTATTTTCAAAATTAAATAAATTCAGTTACAGATAGAGCATTGTCCACATGGATATTTTAAAAAGTTAAACACTTTAAATGTCAATTCATATAAGCATTTCTATATATAAACCTGACTATCTGAGTCTGTTGATGTGTATTTGGGACAGAATGTTTCCCTGTAGGTAACAGTGAGGGCTGCACGTAGAGGGACAGAAGATGAGCATACGTTACATCAACTAGATCTAGCCCATGGTACTGATAGGTAATGTAAATTGTATTCATCAGGATTTGACTATACACAACTTTTTCTGTGATGAGGACACATTACTATCTGATAGAAATACATCACCAGAATTTTCAGTTTAACCACTCACCAAAATCCTGATGAGATCCTTTTGCTCACATTCTTCCAAACTATTTACATTTAATTTCTCCTTGTATTTCTAACAATGAAAAAGAGTAAGAAAATTCAGGTTTTGAGTAGCAAATTTCTGGCTTTAATTTTGTGTTTGTGGATAGAAACTTACCAGGATAGATTCAACTTCAGCAGGGGTGGCCTTTGTCTGGTACATAAGCATTTCCTGAGCAATGTCTTTCCTGTTTTCAAGCTTGTTCATTTTGTCATAAGTGTCAGTATTTAAAACAGACCACCCCAGGAACTGTGTGAGAGTCTGGAACAAAGCCAAGCAAAGCAGAGATGATGCCATGACAATAAAATGAACAATTTGAACTTGCTCTTCTTAGGGTCCAGTTTCTGGTAGTGCCCTTTGAAATGCAATGTGCTACTCTACTTGTTAGAGGCCTTTACCTTCCATCAACTGGTTCTGTTAGCACTCACAGATTTTAATGACCATCTTTGTCTCAGACTAGTAATTAAAGCCTCATATTCCCACTTTATATACAGGACTTTGAGGCTTATGAAGTTTAAATGGGGTGAGTGGACTTGGATAACACTGTGCAGCTTCTTACCTTGCCTGACTGCATGTGATCATGGATGCTCTGTGAACTCCCATGATCACAGGCTTGAGATCCATTGGCAAGCAGCATGCCATACCTGCTTACCCATGGTGACCTTGGCTAAAAAGTCAAATGATTAAAAATAAAATTTTATGTGACTTTTTTTCATTACTGGAGTGTAAATGATCACTTGTAAATTTTTTATTTAATAAGGGAGAATAACATCTCTGATTCTTAAGAAACTGTATTGTGAAGAGACATTTGGCTAGATGTTATTACAGCCCATTTGGAAATTTTTAGACATTTAAAAATTACTTTGTACTATAATATTTTTATTAACATCCTATGGCTCCTTAAACCCTCTAATCCTATTAAGCTTACTTCAATGATCTGTTCATCATACTCGTCAAAAGGTTTTCCATCTTTCCTGTTATAAAACGTTGCAACTCCCACAATTTCTTCTTTTTTGTTGACAATAGGCAATGACAGAACATTTTTGACAACCCATCCAGACTCATCCACTGGTCCTTTCTGTAGGAAAGCCAAAAAACAGGAAATGTATACTCCTTTAAAAGTAATAACACAGCTATTGATATAAGCAACGTAACAAGATCCACGCATCATAAACAAAGGAGAAAATATTTATATAATCAACTGTATAACTAATTAGTGGCAAGCATTAGTATATTTTTCAACAATATCTACTACTATCAACATTACTGAAATTACCTGAAATGTGAAGTATTCATCTGCTGGTGCATTCATCATGTTACAAATCTGCAGCATAAAGAAAATGAGACATTATTTGAAATGGAATATAATGTGCATTAAGACTTAGCCTGATATTTTAAAAAGGTATATTTATTTTCTAAGCCAGTAACCATAAGCATCCTATAGAAACTAAAATTTCCCATTAAATTAGATGTGGTTATTCTAACAGACATCACTGTGAAGTGTTTGTAGCAAAGTCCCTCATGTAGGATATCTCACAGTGCAAAAGCATCATGATTAAGAAAATTACTTCCAGTTTAAAATGGCATGGGAGTCTCCGGAATGAAATAACTGAGTTCTAAGGGCTCTATTAAAAATGCCATAGGGTTACTAATAGCCATCATACATCACTACTTTGAATTACATATATTGTCTACACAAGAAGATAGAAGGAAAAAAACACAAGTTTAAAACTTTGTATGTGATGGTTTTCTTACTTTGACATTTTGCTGTGAGACTTAGCACACCTGGAAAGTGACATCAGTCGCACCCATTATTCCTCCAATATCACAATAACCAGAGGGAAATGTTCCTGATGTTTTGGCCATTTGTGCTGAGGCCTTGTCTCCATCCAGACTACTGGTTCACATGATTTCACTGGGAACCAATGACACTGGAAGCAGCATGGTATTTTTGTAGAGGACTTTGCTCATGGGGAGGTTTGGGTTTGTTTTTTTTTTTTGTTCAGTCAGAACAACTGCGTAAATTAACACTCCTAGATCTTACTTTTGCTATGAACTTACAAGTCCATTTTCAGCAACATATGTTGGCAATCCACTGATAAGACACCAGTGATCTGCTGGAGGTGACCTTTAGAGAGGCAATGAAATTAAATTATTTCTACAATATAGACATCTTATTCTATCCCAACAATAGATCTAATTACCTCATATTCTCAGGGTTCTAATGAATACTCACGGAATGACTTTGATTTCTTCTTGTCCATGTAAAAGATAGTCAATAATCTTATAAAAGTTGACTTCCTAAATAAAAAGAGAAAAACATGCAGGTGACTTGTACAACCTCAATGTCAAACTTAAGATTCATAAAAAGAAAAATTAATATCCTCACTCGTCCATCAGGTGTCTTGGGGCCTTTGTAAGGCTCTGCCTCCCCCAGCCGGATGGGCCACTCATCATAGAACTCCTGAGAAAATGATACACAGGATTTAGCAAAAGAAAAACAACAAGTAAGTTCTATGTTCATAGATAACATCACATCTGTGGATTGCAATTTTATTTTTATTTCTCCATTGTTTACTATGGTCACATTTCAGGCAATATTAATAAAGCTTTGCTCATTATGTTCCAGGCAATGTTTGCCAATAAACTGCAGGCTAATCTGAAGCTTGTCTCTAGACAGATGTACAGTTTAGTTGTTGTTTTAGAAGGCAGATATTTCAGACCTGCACTTCGCTCTTCTACCATTTGTCACATGGAATTATCATTATGAACAATCATTTCAGAAATAGCCTTTGTTCATTGTGGTTGTGTCCCTTGCTATGCTTATATTTCACACATAATTTTTGTGATGTGTTTAAATGTCATGTAAATAATGCCAAAGGGTTGGAAGACATGGTAACTTTGTGTCTTTGAGATTTAAAGTTAGGAGTGGCACATTTCTAGCAAGTAGGCTAAATAATTGTTACCTTTTCTTTAGTCATGTCCAACAGACCAATGGAGTACCTTTCACAATTCAAATACATTCGAATAGTGTACAGTGCTTTGTGAAACTGTCGTTCTATATCTGTGAGCTCTTCAAATACTTTGTTGGCAGACCACAAAAGCATCTATTTACAAAAGAGAAAGAGGGTAAATGTTCATAACAGTAGGAAAACATAAACATATGCATCTTTGGCATTCCAAAATAAAATCATAAGGTGCATTGCTGTTATCATATGAAAAAAATTAAACAGATGGTATCCTTACTTCACTAAGCATGCAAGAATATAAAATAATTGGAATAATAATGGTTTCACACTAAAATGAAGTATTATTGTTAAAAAATTCTTCTGTACCTGACTTCTTCGTGATTCAATATTGTAGAGATATGATGTATGGTGATTTCTTAGGACCAAAGACACAAAATTGAGGTATTTTTTAAATACCTAAAAATGACAAAGAGCAAAATAAGACTAAAGTATCAAATCAAGAGATAGAATCACTCAAACTATTAGCTGAACTAACAGCTATATCATTGTGTGACATTGAAGGTTATTACCTCTTCATCCTCTTTTGAGAACTCAGTGGCATTTAGTTTGTTGAGTGCCATCACAACAGCAAGCACCTCTTTACCCTGTGTAATTGGGTTTGCCAACATATTGACTGTTTTGTAGCCAGTTTTTTTGTCCAGAAAGTCAGAAAAATGGTTGTTCTGGAAAAAAAAATCACAAATGTAATGCAGAACAATTAGTTACCACAAGTAAATGATCATTTCATTTGGTAATTTATGTTGGCAATGCTAACATAGTGAGCATAGTTTAGGAGTGCAGTAGGTTTATAGTTGCAAAAATCCACTATTGTTATTTACCTCAGTCTTGCAGAGTTGTATGTACAAGCTTAACTTAGGCATTGGTTCTGAAGATAGTTTCTGAAACCAGGTCTTTATTATAATGCTGAAGAATTTGAGGAATTAAAATGTGTGAATATCTAGAACAAATGAAAGAATAATAAGACCTGATCCCAGATAATCTGTGAATCTAATACATATGCACGTAAGAGAATTACTTCATAGCTATGTCAATGTGTATTATTATTTCTGTAGATAAGATTCATTATGCTGTTCCATCACACAATATTTAAAACGACCACCTGTCCTGGCTAAACATGCTTCTGGCAGGATGCATCCCCACAGGTATGCATCTGGCTGAGCTGTTTCTTATTCTTTCCTGTATGACAGACTCCCATTCCTGTCATTCCCAGCCCAACCAGGTCTTCTGGTGAAAGGGAGGGTATAGGGGGATCAAAACACAGAGCTGCTTTTGTTGTGTGTGTGTGGGAATAAAGTCATGTGACTAATGAATGAGTCACAACTAACTACCCTATCAATTTCATCCTTGAGACCAAATGCTTAGGAGGGTTTAACAAAAGCTATTATTTTCATTTTTTTAATCTAAAAAACACTGGGAAGCTAGTTCATGTTTCATGGCAAACTGTTTTATTTCCTCAAGTTAAAGAAATTCTTGGTGTTTTCTTGAAAGACTTTTGTGTCCTCTATAATTTAAAAAAGGTATTTAAAAATGTTCAGGGAAATCTGTTTGTCAAGAGTTGTTATGTTTTGTGATGTTATGATAATACACCTGAATAGGGCAACTTATGAGTTGGGGGGTTGAAGTTTGTTGATATGTGCATACTGAGAAGTGACATGGTTCTACTAAAAGCAGACAAAATATCCAGACTGTCTTCATTGAGCCTTTTCCATCCCCTCACATATGCCACTGCTAAAAGGGAGTGCTCAGACTTGCTCAGAGAGGTGAGCATTCAAGTCTTGATCTACAGACAATGGCAGATTGTCCCTGGATTTCCTTTAACAGATCTGCTTCTGATTTCTCAAGGTCATGAGCAGTTGGTGCTAAGTAATAATGTCAGGAGGCAGCAAGTGGCTGATAATCAGGAAAGATCAGACTACATTAGAACTCCATGGACAGGAATGGCAGCTGGACAGGGCAAGCCCAACCGAGTCCTGTTTCAAGAGCATCCACCCAGAACCGAGACTCCCAAACCTTACCAGTCCTCTGTTCTTAGCAAATATTTGTGAAGTCACTTATGGAGCAATGGACTTGTTACTCCATGTCTACCCACAGAGCTGGTAAATATTGCTGCTACTAATTTCTGCACTGCTTAGGTAGCTGACTTCTGTATAGTAGATCTCAAAGTGGCTTACTTGCTGGTAGGCTGGAGAATGGTGCAGGATGCCACATAAAGGAATGTCAGCTTTCATAAATTATATAGAGAGCTACTTAAACAAAAGTACAAGCAAACATTTTCTTGAGCGTAAGATCAGTCATGCCAATTCTCATAAATGTCATAACTAATTTTATTTTGTCTGCTATTTTGTTGTTGGCTGGACTTCACGAACGAAGATCTTAGGATAAGCCTGCGCAATGGATTTTTTAAGTGAGGCACAGGGTGCGCAGAACTGGCCCCACCCCCTTTACTCCTGAGGTTCATCTTGCCACTGCCGAGCAGCGCGGACGGCGACAGCGAGTTCCTTGGGATTTGAACCAGCGTCCTCAGAGGAGGAGCCGGCTCCACAGGCGGGGGCCTACGCCACTCGGCCAACGCCCGCGGCCTCTCAAGTGTAACATACAAACAGAAAAGCAATAATGTCAGGTTGTTGAGCAATCCTGGGAGCCCACGTGGGTCAGAGCACCAGGGGAAGACCTCGCCTTGTCCTCTCTGCCACTGAATGACACAAACGTGGCACTGCAGCCACGCCTGTAACACGAGCTGGGGCAGGTGTCTGCTATTTAGAACCTTCCTCTTAATTTCCTTTTTCTCCTCTTCGGTTTAGCAACTGTCTCTAGTATATGTTGAATTTATAGCATATACTACCCTGAGAAGGAAAACTGAATTTAATTATGTGATAAAAATATCAGAGTTGTTGGGGTTTTTTCCCTTCAGTTCTTCATACTCTTTAGACAGTTCATCTTCTACTTTTGCCTTTTGTATTTCCTTCTAGGGCTGCATTTTGGTGAAAGGAATTAAATGTCTGGAAATAACTCTTAAATTTCTTCTCTGTATTTACAGCCTGGGCTCTTTTGCAGAGAATTGGTTGTCTTAAGGACAGGCAGTGTCATCCCCATAAATAGCATTCAATGTATTAGGCTGTGTTTGAGTCCCTGAAAAGTGTTTTGAATGTATTCCATGTGGAAAGGGGATGTTTTCTCTATTTCCAACAAAATTACCCTGGTTTGCTGTTTTCTGTTTTTCTCAGAGAAAGGTAGTATCTCACTTAACAGACAGAAGTGAGATTGCAATAAGATGGGGTATCTCACTTGACAGACAGAAAATGTCAATCTCTCTTCTGTGTAAAAATCAAATACTGTCCTGTAGCCTGCTAAACAAGTATGTTATTACATGGAAATTCTTGGTTTTCCCCGAGATGTACTACCTACTGACATAACCATTCTGGACTTGGGTGTGGTTTTGGGCTTCAGTAACAAATTCTGAGTCCCTGACTGTTTTAGCCATTGAAAATCAAGTAAATCAGATAGACAATTTGACTCTATTTTGTAGTCCCTCTGCGTCACTAAGAGCATCTAGCATCATGGTGAGACCCAAGTTCCTGGTTTTAGGGCACTGTTTACTGCTGTGAGGGAAAAAATAAAAATTTCAGACCCCCCCGGATTTCTGAATGCTTAAGAGGGACCTATATACACCAAATGAGCTGAATCTGCAGGATACAGCTGCTGTGTCTTAGTTGGTTCAATACCTTCAGGCGGAAGGTACAACCAGTGGTGTTCAGAGGTGTTCAGAAGGAGCTATTTGGTCATGCAATTTTTGCGGAGGAGAGAAAAATTTTAATGTAAGTCTCTGTTCACAAACCAAGTTCAGAAACCACAAGCAATCCTGAGCTGTGCCTAGATAGTGCAATGTAGAAAGATATAAATACCTTGTAACATGCTGGCAGCATTCCCATAGCATATACAAAACCTCTCATTTCACATGATTTGTGTATACAAGTGAAAAATTGTGCTTAGATTTAGGTTTTTCGTTATTGAATATTTTATACATAATTGTGATGGGGTTTGAAGCCTTTGTTTCCACTTATTTCTATTTATTTGAGATGTTCTAAAATATTTTATCTTGGTAATATGAACTCCTTTTTTTTTCCCAAAAAGAAATCACTTTTTACAAATATTAGAAAATCAAGTTTATAGACAAGTGAGAAGAGTGGTGTACACTACTACTCAAGATGCCTGAAGAGCATCTTGATACTCTCATGATTACATGAATGTGGACACTTAAGTTTACTTGAGCCTGCTCTTATGAATCCAACTGTCTTTTAGAGTGATGTTTTGAACTTTCAGCTCTCAGTTGAATTATAAAATAGGCTTTAAAAAATAAACGGTGAAAAAGCGATCTGCTGTTAGCTCCTTACTGTAGTACATTTGAAAGCATTTCCTGCTAGCTCCACTTAAAGCTGAGATGCCAGGCCATTTCCTATATGATGACCAGTTCTTTAGGTATATCCTAAGATGTGCAACATGTCCTGGATTTGCACTAACCTAGCACCAGCACCTGACTAGCACAGCCAACTGGCACAACCCTTTCAGTGGAGAAACATCCTCTGGCAAAACTTGAGGCCCTTCCCTCTCGTCCTGTCGCTTGTTAGTTGGGAGAAGAGACCAACCCCCATCTCACTACAACATCCTTTCAGATAGTTGTAGGGATTCATAAGGTTCTCCCTGAGCCTCCTTTTCTCCAGGCTAAACAACTCCCTCCACTGCCCCTCATCAGACTTGTCCTCCAGATCCTTCTCCAGCTTTGCTGCCCTTCTCTGGACACGTTTCAGCACCTCCATATGTTTTTTATTGTGAGGAGCCCAGAACTGGACACAGGATTCAAGGTGTTGCCTCACCAGTGCTGAATACCCTGCCCTGGTCCTGCTGGCCACACTATTGCTGATCCAAGCCAGGATGCCATGGGCTTTCTTGGCCACCTGGGCACACTGCCAGCTCATGGTTAGCTGGCTGTTGATCAGCACCTCCAGATCCTTTTCCACAAGGCAGTTTCCAGCCACTCTTCACCAAGCCTGTAGTGCCACATGGGGTTGAAGTGACCCAACACAACAGAAGTGATAAGACTTAATCCTGCAGGTGTGGTGATAGGGTCTGGAGAGCAGATGCTTATTTTCCTCCACCTCTTTCCCCTTATAAAGTACAGAGGAAGAAGGGCTTGCTGTGACCCCTTGCAGTTATGACTGTTTTGCTCCTGTTGGACAAGGGTGTTGCATTGGATAGATGAGCTTAGACTGGTCAAAACTTATCATCCTTTGGATGTGTGATGACTAGGAGTGAGTCTGGAGCAGTACAGGAGTGGGAACCACAGGAACCTCTAACATGAGGAGCTGGTGTCACACTCTCAAAATTGGTTTATACTTCCTTGCATTATCTCTACATGTTTGTGGTTCTCTTTCTAATAACTCTGCAGTGTTTTCTTCTCTTCCTGATATTTTGTTCTTCCACTGATTGTCTTGCATTGCCTCAGATTTCGCAAAATTTTAACCACTCAGTAGGTGTTATTGCAGTGCTATATTGCTTCATCTCATACTTCTGCTTAGCCTAATTTCAACTCACAAATGTTTTTGTTTCATAATGATATAATAGAGTATGAATAACAAATAAAAATCATCTACCATCAGCTACAAAAATGTGGCCATTCCTTAGGACACATTCCAAAAATCAGGTATTGTCAGGGATGTAAATTGCATTTTGAGATGTAACTTACTAGCATTACAGAACAAATGGACTTAGTTATCTTCCAGATCACTAGGGTTCTGAAACTGTATCAAGTAGAAATTAATATATATTTAAGAGCACTTGGTGGTTGAACTTTTCAGTTTTTGTCACTGCTTGTTACTTGCAATATGTAGTGACTGTTTTAAAACTTTTTGAAATTGGATTTGTATTATACTGCTATAAATATTTTTTCACATAAAACAAGAAAATTAGGCTAAAGGAGATCTTTCAATTTTTAATATACATTTTTTCTTCAATTTTGAGACCTTTTCTCTTTTAACACTAAATTGGGGAGAATTGTTTGGTGTTTTCTTCTGAAAGGCACAATAAATAGAAATTTGTTCCTGTGTTAAAGTATTTTCTGGTTGTTGACTGAACCTTTGTCTCTATAACAGATGGGAACATGTTTCCATTTTTCCAGTTAATATTTACTGTATTGAGTATGAATTTCTGCCAATCTGATTTTTATTATCAAGATGATAAGATAAAACAGAGAAGCAGACATTAACATTTGCAAAGTGTGTTCTTTCCAGGTAAATTTCAGGCTCAGCTTGGAGTTTGGGGATCAGCACATTCACATGAATCTGAAACTCCTGTTTCTTCAGACAGGCCTGGAATTAAAGTTGTTCCCACCCTTGCATTAAGGAGAAGTAGAGCTGCAGTCTGAAGCTGGATCAGCTTCCACTGGGATGAGACAAGTACTTGCAGCTTGAAGATGTATTTAAGTTGGTTTGTGTCATAGGTTTCCAGTGTTTAAATCAGGTGGCACAATGATCACTGCTCTGGCTGCTTAATCTGAATTGGAATGTCTGCATGGTCTGTTGTTTCTTCACTTCACTGGGGTTTGTGGATTTCAGTGCAGGACCTCTAAAAATGAGGGCTTCTTGTTTCAGCATTAGAAAATTTCAGTCCCTTAACAGATCTAATCCAAAAGTCCTTACTGGTTTTGAAGCATTTTTTTCCACCATTTATATAATTTTATACTCTACTGAAACTAGGAATATTTCTTGTGGATTTTCAACCCTCAGTTAAATCCTCATCTTCAAATACCTCTGAATTGAAAGGAATAGTGTAAAAATTTAAATAAATTATGGATTAAAGTAAATATATATAGTCTTTACTATTGGTTCCTACTAGCTGAGAATGTGAGATTTTGATTCCCCAGAAGACATACCCCTTGTTGAACTATTTCTTAGTTTCATTTGGAAATAATGCCTTACTAAAAAATGTAAGGTAATTTTACGGTCCTTTATAATGTTGCCTGTGTTATTAATTACTATTTAAAGAATATTAATGAAAATATCAAATTTTATGCAGTCTGTTATTTTCCTTTGTAATATTTGAGTCACACACTCTGATAGACCCTGGGAATAATGTGAGACGAATTGTTAGGATAATGGTCCTGCCTGACCTTCTATTTCTCACAACTGTTAAATCCTGGATTAAATGCTATTAGCTCTCACAGTCAACAGGTCCATAATCTTGTGGGGAGAGACTGTTCTTCCTATTAATTGAATTACAGAAGGTCTGTTTCTTTTCCTCTGCTTTTCTTTTCTGAAGCATTAGTCAGGATGAGGAGCTTCCTCACGTTTATTTGGTACCTTTCCAGGTGGAAGGAGGAGATAATCCCTAAAGAACTGGTTACCAGGCACTAAAAGGGGAATAATTTATTTTTTTCCCTCCAGTGATTTATTGCTGTTCTGATCTTTTATTACATTTACTTTTGTTATAAAGGGGTAATTATTGAAGGATGAAAATGTCACACCATGGGTTTGTCAATGTTGTCACGTACTTAAGACTTAAAAAACACTATGCTGTTTGGATATGGACTGTGTCAACAGTAGAAAGTGGCTAGACATGACATTTCTAAAGTACTATAGCCATCCAAAAGTAGTCATTGTGCATTTTGTATTCTGACAAGGCAGTAGGGGCAAAATTCCTCTCTGGCTTAATTCTGCTTGTAATTTTTTGTTCAGAACTTGGGTAGAAGACAATCTAGTTTGACTGAAGTGTGTACAAAGTGAACTGAAAGACACTTATCCTTTCAAAACATGATAAAGGCTTCAGTGACTGCCTATTTCTGCTGCCATGCACTAATTATATTCCTTAAATGTTACTGACTCAAGCTGCAGTTCTGGGTTCCCTATGGAGATAAAGATTCTGGTGACATTAGTGGGAGCTTTGCCTGTGTGAGTAGTGTGGACTTGAACAGGGACTTTTTGTACATGTAGAATGGAAATGGTGACAATTTAGAGGTCTTCAGGGTTGTTTTTAAATATCCCAGAGAAGTCTCCAGGAGTTTTGTAATGAACTTATAAAATGCCAATGTTTTGATGATATTTAGTTACCAAATGTGGATTAATGGGACCATGGTTTAATTGCATTTTTAAGCCTGTGTGCTTAATGGCATAGACCTCAGTAATCCCAAAAGAGTAAATGGGTACCTAAGTGAAGATTACCTTAGAATGACTGAATAATAGCTGGACAGATATTCAGCTGATATGAATTAATTTAAGAGGACAAAATACCTATCAGGATTAGATGGACAGAAAAGTTCTCTTATTTAAGCATATCCAAATGACATTTGTCACAAAATTTTGAACATACTCTATTGCAAACACAGAAATATTTGGGCAGCCCTGTTCTGGGTACTCTCACATAATGATACTAAGAAGCAGTGCAGTGTCAGATAGGAGGCACATCTTTCTTGATCCTCCTGATCTTTTCTCATGTAATCAGTCTTATGAATTTAGAAGGATTATCCTCCAATCCCCCCACATGATGGTAAGAGGCAGTAAATCAGATGCTTCTTGTCAGAACAGCAGCCATTGAAGACAACATATTAGAGTTCAATTGAAAATCAACTGATTTTTTTTAATCACGTGTCATTCTTCTGTTTGCTCCTGTGATTCCTACTTATATCGAGGCAGTTTACTATATATTGGAAGGTTCTTTCCACATTTTTTTTCATTTGTTTCTGAGCTTTGAAAATAATCCTTTATAACTTTAAGCATTAGAAAATGTATTATTATATGTTTATGTTCTGGAAGGCATAGATAATGGCAGTGTATAAATATTTGTATTATTTACATTGAACGTAGGACACTGAGGTAGTTTCTATTTCTAAAATGGCCTGGAATTTTAAATTGACTACATAGGAAATACTGAGAATCCAGTCTGTCATCTTGAGAATTATTTTAGCACCATTTGATTATGCTCAGTATTCCACATAAGAGTAAAAAGAAATGAAGATGTCACCATTTGATAAGGTTAGCCATTTTTAAAGAAATCTTCAACGGTCAAAGCATATTTATGTTTCCCTGTGTATTTTAGAGTAGTTTCTAAAACAGATCTCATTCATGCATGTTTAATTTTTGTTAGGTCATTCATTTTAATTAACATTTATAGTAAGCCTTATCAGCACCGTAAGTAAAGGTGACTGCAAATTTAACATGAAATTTGAAAATATCAGAACAGGTCAGACTCATAAATCTTCTTCTAAAGATGCTTCTGAACAAAAGCCCTGCATCTAAACCTACTCAAAATTGGACCATTTGAAATCAAACACGGACTTGAACCTGAACACATATGTTGACATCATCTCTGACTGTCCTCATTCACCTACTTATAAGGGTGTATCTTCATTACAAAAGCTGCACATTAAATGTATTCAGAGATACATGTATGGCAGCACAGAATGATAAGGGAGAACACTTGCAAGCCCATACTGTCAAATAGAATAGAAGCCTGCTTTGTTCAGCAGAAACACAAATACTTATTGGTCTCTGTTACTGTAATATATTCCTCCCTTACAGTCATTGACATTACAACAACTGTAAGGACACTGGAAATACCTCACTAGGCTACATGATATGGCTCTACTGGATTTTAGGCAATCTCTGCTGATGTTTTTCTCATGTTATTGGTCTGGATTCTAAGATGTTTCTGAAGAATGACTTTTCACTTGGGTAGGAAGCTGAGTAAGCAAATGCACAGAAACGCATTCCCCAAGAGAAGTCACTTACCTTTGTCACATCAGGTATATTATAAAACTTCTTGGTGTGAGCAACCCATCCCACTATCCCGATGTCCAGGGGGAAAACAGTCTCATTGTCTGGTTTCACCAAATTGCCCTCATAGGTGGAAGTTGGAGTGACATCCAAAAGCCTGCTGGCTACCTCTGGAATACCATTTCGGGAACGACAAAGGAACATACTACACCGGTCAGCTGCCAGCAGCTGTGCCAGCCTCTGCAGGGCTTTGTGCACTATCTTTTCCATAACGCATGCTTCGTCTTGGATCTCTGTTAGCAACTCAAACAGTATGTCACATTCCTCCAGGCGAGACATGTCTTTGAAGCTGACTCCGTCCTTCACATCTCCAGCGCTCACTTTAAAGATACTTCCCAGCACTTCTGCCCTCATTTTTCGGTCGAAATACTCCTTGGCAAACTGAGGATTGTTCTCCAAGTATTTTTCAACGGCATCTTTATTTACCTCACCCATTTTTGCAGGATTTTTTAAGGATTTCTTTTAGAACTTCATCACCATCAAAGCAGGAGTGGCAGCAAGCAGTCCTAACTTGTTACTAGTAAGAAAAAGGTACTTTGTACATATTGTATAGCTCACAGACATAATACATTCACCTTCCTCTGCGGCTTCCAAGCCTTCTGAAACTCTTGAGGTATGACAGAAGGCACTGGCTTAGCATCTTCTTAGTGTGAGATCTTGGAGACTGCTAATTAAAGAGATGTCAGGACACTAAACCCCTGAGCATTCTTAGCTCATAAATCCTCAGGGAATCATTTTAGCATTTTAAACTAACCAATTAATTCTTAGACTTTGTAAAATTGTCTGATGTGTAGATATGTATACTTGTGTGTTAACTCCTTCATTCACAGTGTATATATTGTACTATGCACACAAAAGTTCCCATTAAAACTTAATATAAGGAATTCCACCTAGATGCTTATCCCACATTAGATATGTAAACAGATGTACACGTGTATTCATGAGAGTTAAGAGTAGGAAAGCCAAATGTTATGGAGAAATCTTTTAAATTGCAAAATTTAATTTTCCTTGAAATAGTCATGATAGTGATTATAGAAATTGGAGTACTGAAAGTAAATAATTATTAAGCTATACATGCATAAAATGGGTGAAATCGTAAAGATGCTACAACACTAAAGAACTTAGAAAAGTGTGAACTTGCACAGGGGCTCAAGTAATTTACCTAGGTGAAGATGGAATAAAAGAATGAGGATTTGACTCAGCCCAGCAAGATATGACTTATTTATATATATCTTTTTTCTAAAATGGATGGCCGAAAGAATAATGACCCCTAATCATTCTTATGTCTACAAACAAATTTTATTTCCCCTAATATATATTCAGTCTTAAAATTGCACTCTTGCTCTGTAAGTATGAAATGACATGGAAAGAAGTATCAGAAACCAATAGAAGTTCTTTATGAAAAAGTTTATGTTTGGAAGACAGCTAAATCAGCTTTTTTTCAACAATTGCAATATTAGTCGTGTTTCATTGAGAACTCTGTATATATATTTATTAACCATGAATAATAAAAGTTGAAGTGATTTGATAGAAATTAAAATGTAGATTGATACAGAAATGTGCCTTATATTTATGGGAGTCCATGTTTCAGAGTTAAGAAAATACATTGTATTTTGCTATGTACTGATGCCTTTTTGTTTTTCATATAACAGTATTTTAAATTGTGTAAATTAGGCCATTTAAACATTTTTGAGTACTAGCATTGCAATGAATTTTGAAGTTCCTCTACTGGAATATGACATTTGTTTTCTGTTCTATCTCCTTTAGTCTCCTTATTTTCCACACTATTGAATATTTTATCTTTAGTAAGGCTAAGTACATTTGCATATAAGTTTATTCTAAGAAACCTATTCTAAAAAATAATTTCATGTTGCTGGCACTTTCAAACATGATTTTGCTAATGTCTTTACCAACAATTTTTTTATATCATCACCTATTAATTAATTAACATTTTAATGTAGGTTCCATTATATGCATAGAGATTTAATATTGGAAACTAACCTTGCACAGTCGTTTTCACTGCCCTTTTAAATGCAAAAATAATATGCATTTAAATGTGATTCTTTTCCATGATGAGATTGTTTGATTTAAACACATGATGTCCAGGGTGCTTGTTTTTCAAATGGTTTAATTTCAGAAAATATCAGAAATATTTGTGCTTTGTGATTTTAATACATATGATGTCATTTGCCTTTGACGTTCATAGTTACTGCAGAAATTGAACTATTTATGGAGTAGTTCTTAGTAGTAGACCATTCCTGAGCCCTTGTGATACATGGAAACTCCTAAGAAGGATAAGTGACAGATGTGGTTATTTAAATAGACTCAAGCAGCACGTAAATGTCAAAGGCATTTATAAGGTTTCCCAGTTCAGTTCAGTGTTCATATCTGAATGTCTGTGTCCATCCTGACAGCAGTTAATGTGGTTTATTCAGTTAAGATTTTCCAAAGAAACACAGATCAAATGTGTTTATTTCAATTGTATGGCTTTAGATGTGGATAATTTTATAGTCACTGTCTGGACATCGGAGATGCATATCTCTGATACACTACAACAAATTAATGTTCAGAAATTAATATCCAATATAATCCAAGAAATTAATATTCAGAAATATGTTTTTTTTTCTAAATGATTAGGCTGTGAGAATGGATTCATTAGGTTCTTACAACAGGTATTGTGGTACCCTAAAATAGCCAGGTTTTGGCTCTGAAGTGTTTTAGTGTCACTGATCTAGTATGTTCTGGGGACTTTTATAAACATCCTCAACTTTTATGTTTCTTTTACAATTATTTTCTATCTCTTTTCTTACAAAAGTAATCTTAAAAATTTAAATATTGAAGATAGTAAACTAACTGCTTTTTTTTCCATATGGCTAAAAATGTTCATGTTCCCTTAAAACTGCCAGCGATTAGTTCTGGGGCTTCATGAAATCACAGAATTAAAGAATCACAGAATATGCTGAGTTGGAAGGGAAACACAAGGATGATGGAGTCCAGCTCCTGGCCCTGAAAAGACCACCCTCAAGAGTCACACCATGTGCCCAAGAGTATCATCCAAATGCTTCTTGAACTCTGTCAGGCTTGGTGCTGTGACCACTTCCCTGGGGAGCCTGTTCCAGTGCCCAACCACCCTCTGGGTGAAGAACCTTTTTCTAATATCCAATCTAAACCTCTCCTGACACAACCTCAGTCCGTTCCCTCAGGTCCTGTCACTGGTCACCACTCACAGTCCTCAGAAAGATTTGCTAAAGAAAGTAAAGGTACCATGTTAAACTAGGTTTGTTAGTAAATGCTGTTTATAAAGGGTTCAGTGTAAATTTACTCCCTAAGCAGAATATCATGTCCTTAAATTACAAAAACAGGTAGTACAGAGGCTGGCACGGTGCAAAGGCCAATCCTTTCTATTCCATTCTGTCCTTGACCTCTGTACCCAGACTGCCACGGAGGGGAGCGGTTGTGATGGTGACAATTTACACAGTTGTCCCTTGCAAAGCACATGGAGCTCCTTGGCTTAGCTCATGCCATTTGCTGTTGCATACAAGTCTGGTTTCACAGGGCAGTGACTACTCTTGCATCCTCTGCTCTGTACACAGCAGTCATTCATTCGCCTGGAAAATCTGTCCCTAAGAGTTTAATGGAGACCCGTGTTTGTGAATGGCATTCTACAAATAAACAGCCATGAGAAGACAGCAAAAAGTCTTTCAGTCTCTGTGTAGTCTGGCTGGGAATGGATGCTCCCTTTCCTATTAGCAGCTTTTGAGCCAACTTTCTCCTAAGAGCTAGATTTATTCTTTTGACCACAAATAAACTTCTAGTTCTTTTAATATTTAAAGCTTAAATGTTGCAGTGTTAAAAAAAATGTTTTAAACAGTAATTTGATTCTTCTTTCCTCCTCTTTTTCTAAAGTCATGAATAGAGCTAAAATAACTCCTACAATGAAAGGGTTTTTTTCTGCCGTTTCCTTTGAAAATCTGAACTTTTCTGTGTATTTTCTCGTGCTATTCCTAATGGAAAATATCACAGAACTTTACTTGCTATTAATGTAGAACGTATTTCAGTCACAGAATTGCTCCCAGAAGTTAGCCCGTTTTTTGTCCTCTTGACAAAATTATCTTCTTTCTCTTCCATCAAATATAGTTAAAAAAAATACACACTGACTTTTAAAAAACTTTCTATAATATTCAAAGTATGCCTCCAGCTTCAAGCGTCAGAAGTCGTGTATGAAATTTATCAAGCCTGGTGTTGAATTTAGCACAAGTTTTGTAAATGTATGCTTTACATTAAACTTTGTTTGCATACTTATGTGTTATCAGTATTTTAATAATTCTTTTAAATATAACGGTCTGAGGTTTCCCAGAACCCACCAATCCTTTGATACCATTGGCTATGCACATTTCTCTCAGAGTCAATTGAAATCCTGGCCCAAATTCTGTTCCTTTCAGTTTGCATGAGAAGGACAAATCTGCAAGGTGCATATCCAGGTGTGGATAAGGATCACTTTCTGGCATCTTTTCTCAACCAAACCCATAGCCCAAGACAATCCAAATGAGAATTAAGTCAGGAAAAGGTTACACTTTATGAGTTTACACAGTTCTGCTGGCACAGCTATATCTGTTAGGACTGAGGAAGAATTCACCCTTGAATTGCCATAATGATGCCTGTCTGCCTGCAGCCTTCCATTCCTCCTTCAGCACACTCCTCATCTACACACAACTGACAACAGAGGAGCCTCTTTGCCTAAAAGGCTTGTCTCAGTGAACCAAGGAAGTGCTTTAGGTGCAACTGTGAAAGGACTTCATTACTGTGAGCTGTGTCTCAAGTAGGCACTGTTGGAAGTACAACTAAAGCAGAAGAGGCACAGAGCCAAACTCACCATGTAACCTTTGCTCACCCAGGTCCTCTTCTGCCAGCACTGAAATCTGGCTGGGAAATGCAGGTGTGACTTCACTGTAGCTGCACTACTACAAATTCCCAATGATAACAGGTCAAAAGATGAGTTTTCTTAGGCAGTACCTAGAGATGGTAGAGATCCAGACTTGGGGAGAATGAGTTAAAAATAATAATTAGTAAGTCTCTCCACCAGATATGAGTTGCCAAATATTACAGAGATCAGTGATGGCACACAATTAAAGAAATACTATGCCATGGCTAATACAAAATTACATGCTTCTGGTTTAGATTAATTTAAGAGACTGTAATAGCTGTTGTACATATTTAGAACCAATTTTACTAAAAGTTATTAACAGAAGTAGATTTTTATTTCAGTGAAGCCTGGATTGGTCTTCTGTCTGTAAGTCTGCTGACAACAAACAGTATAACAGAAACACTGACCTAGATTTTCAGAGATGGTCAAATCTCAACAGGTTTTGCTTCATTTGGATGAATGACTGTAAACTCCTTTGAAAACCTCTGCCATATGATTTTCGTAGATAATTATGTTATTGATAGAATTTAATAAGAATAGGTTTGATCCTGCAAGAAGCTCTCCGGCAATATACAGCAGTTTACAGATTTTTGACAGAACAAACAGGAGAAATCATAATAGTTCACAAATTGACAGAGATTTTCAGCTTATAAATTAAGATATAATCCATCTTACTTTTACCAGTCCTGAGAGACACTGAACAACAAAAAAAAATCCATGTTGATTTTGATCTTGTAAGTACAGTGAATTCATATATTAAGACTTTAAGTGTTTTGTAAAAGTTTTATAAAAATGCATATGCATCACTAGTATCACCATTGCCAGATACTGGAGCAAATTTCTAAAAGCCACCAGAAGGATACAGGTTAATGGTTCTCTTCAGTCTCTATAGGAATTTGCCAACTTGAAAATCCCAGTTTACAAATGGAAATGCTGATTTATTGAAAATCTACCATTGAAAATTTCAGGACAATGAATATACATATACCTTTCTGGTTCTTTGTGTTAAATAATGTTCCTTACTCCAAATAGAAGCTTAATACTCAGTATAATGGAGTTTTTAGTGTCTGACATTATCTGGGAAATGAAAGGCTTAACAGCAGACTTGGAACAACCCTGAGCATCTGATGTTTGAGGAAGTGAACAAAAACATACTGTCCACAGAAAAAGGCTCCAACACAAAGCAGGAAAGGAAGATAAATCAGACTGTTTGCACAGCATATGAGAAGGGATTGTAAAGGATAGCAACGGTAAAAAGTTTAATATTTTTATGAATATATGAAAGGAATAAAAGGCTGGAGTAAATTTCTAAGAAAGGCCAGGCTGAATAAAACGGCTTAATTCTGTACATCAGCTACTATTGAAGTATTTTTTATACTACATTGTTGTCTCCATATTTAAATTATATTCTTGCTTACTTTTTAATGCAATAAACACAGACTTTTTAAGTAACAGGCTTCCGCCTTAATTCTTTCAAAACTGGGAGGTGAAAAAGTAGGTGAACTAGTTCTCTTGGTAACAATCATTCCTGTCCCACTCTGGTTACATGCCTAGAAAATAATTAACAGGTTTTCTCTAATGCTTCCTAAAGATGTTGAAACTGGAGAACAAATATTGACTGAGAGGCAGCAAAACTTGCCTGGACAGGAGAAAATAATGGTTTATATAACTGAGAACAGTTTGTCAAAAACAGAATAGAAATTGTGGAATATCTGGTTTAAAATTGATGTCAAAAGGGCCAGATGTGGTGTGTACATGCACTTGGGTATTTGCAGGCCACACTTAGGTCCTGCTGCCTTTGTGGTACCGCATTAAAGGTCTCTTTTGCCTTCCTGAAGGTCTGCAGGGCCCTGGTTCCTGTTGCTGGTAGATGATCATGAGACGGTTTATCACCCAAGACAGCCTTTTGGGAGCAAGAGGGAACCAGTCATGAGGACCTGAAGAGGTTCTGGCACGATCAGGCTTTCAGAAACATGAGCAGAAACTTGCAAGTATTATGTTTGCTACTTGTTTATATGGGAAAAAGAGGAAAGGAATTTGGGGAGGATGCGGAGGAAACAAGTCTGCACCTTATAACTGGGTTTAACACATTGTGTATAAAGGATTTTGGACTGCAGTGTGTAAAATCACAGAAGAGGTGGAGGCAGCTCACTCTCCCCCATGCAAAGATGCGGTGCCTCTCCTTCCATTTGTTCTCCCCACACATGTGCACACCCCTTCCCCCACGTGTGAGCTCTGCTTTTGGGTTAGGAAAAGCAAAGAGAAGCATTTGTTCCTAGCGCCTGCTTGGCTGCAGATCAGGGTCAAAGACCACCCGAGCCCACGGTGTTTTGCAAGAGGCTGTTAAGAAGGGGCCCAGCCTGCAGCAGGCACCAGCCCACCTCCCTGCTCCCCCCAGCGCTGGCATTGTAGCTCAGGGGGTTGCGAAAGCCCCAGGACTACATAAAGTATTCCCTGTCTGGGCACTGCCACCACCATCAATGCTTGGGCTCTCAAGAGGCTGCAGGGACCGGCACTGTCTGTAAGGGAACCTGCTTTGTGGGCTGGAGATAACCAGATGCCTTGTCTGAACAGGCACCAGGGAAAGCTGCACGATGCCCTGGCGACCTGGCAGGGCAGCCTTCCTACCGTCCTCACTTGTGTGACAGAGCCTGTTTCTGATGTTATTCTCTGTTTGCTGCAGGGACAGGATGGCCCACACGGAGAGAGCTCTGCCCTGGCTGCTGCTGCTGGCACTGGCCTTGCTGGGTTGCAGCACTGCAGAGAGGGACTGCCGAGTAAGCAGCTTCAAAGTCAAGGAGAACTTCGACAAGAACAGGGTAAATCTGTTTTCTCTCCTGGATCTGTGATGTCTTGCCTAGCTCCTCTTCCTAAGCTATAAAATTTAGCATTCAGTAGCACCAGTGTGTTCACATTTTCACTCAAAGTCACAGTCTGCAATACTGAGAAACAGCAG
The DNA here is from genome assembly GCA_013399695.1 of Formicarius rufipectus. NCBI lineage: Eukaryota > Metazoa > Chordata > Aves > Passeriformes > Formicariidae > Formicarius > Formicarius rufipectus. The sequence continues at coordinate 250,556 of VXAU01005056.1, read as the reverse complement.
AAGTGTGTGATGTTGCCCACACTTCCACAGATGCTGGATCCTGATGCATCTGATAAAGGAATACTGCAGAAACTGAGCTTTAGAGACTGGTCTCAAACTGTATGCTCTAGGCAAAAGAATTGTGATGACTTTGTTGTTTTTATGAAAAAATCTCTGGTGTTTTCCGATACCATTGCAAGGGAGAAAAAAAAAATTATACGTAGATCTGTCCAAATCTGCCAGTTGTTAATCTCTTTTCATCAATTTTTCTATTCATAATACTGGACAACTGCAGATACAAATAAGATAACAAAAAAAAATTCAATGCTTCCACAAACCCTGACTGAACTAGGATGTATTAGTGGGTTTATGCTGTTGAAACAGATAGATTTGTTTCTTAGGTACAACTTTGAGGCATGATGTCAAAGATCTGTATGCCATTCCCTCTGTCACCTCCCCTAGTCTGTATGTCTGTTTGTAATGTTTCCATTCTTCTAGGTCTAACTGCAGCCTTTCTCCTTTCCTTGCAGTACAGTGGCACCTGGTATGCTATGGCAAAAAAAGATCCTGAGGGACTATTTCTGCAGGACAATGTGGTAGCCCAGTTCACCGTAGATGAGAATGGACAAATGAGTGCCACTGCAAAGGGCAGAGTGAGACTCTTCAAGTAAGCTGTTTGCAGTTTTCCTTTTGTTCCATTTCACTGAGCTTCTGCTGCACTTACTGGTGCTGCAATCCTACCTGCTATCCCTGTGCTACTCACAGTCACACTGAATCTGTGCTGTTAGGTTTGAACGTGATGCTTTCTTTGTCTTTGGCTGCAGTAACTGGGATGTCTGTGCTGACATGATTGGCTCTTTCACTGACACAGAGGATCCTGCCAAGTTCAAGATGAAGTACTGGGGTGTCGCCTCTTTTCTGCAGAAAGGAAGTGAGTACTTAACTACAGAAGATACAAACTTGGAAGCCTAGAAATGTTGTATGTGCATGCTGGGGCAGGAAATACTGTTTGATTTCTTAAGCACGTTCGAAAGAGGTAATAACTATCATACACGACACCTTAATGTGAACAGTGTAATCACTACTTTTTATATGGGACAGTTGGTTGCCTTTCTTTAAACAAGTGAAAACCAGGCCTTCGTATATCTTTGTATATTTCATTTGTTTGTTACCCAACAATATAATCGAAGGTCACTATTTAGAAAGAAATGAAAGGCAGATGAAGTATTTTAAGACTTGTTTCGGTTCAGAATTCAGTTACTGGATGTTTCTGCTCTCTGAAAAGCCTGATGTCAGACTTGGCCAAGCAGGGAAGAGGATTTAGCAAATGTTATTTTGTTTGGTTTTGTGTCTGAAAATGTAGAGATTCATCTGTTTTAAGAGACAAAAATTATCCTCTAAACATTATATATATATATATCTACATTAGTATTTTTAGGTAATCTATCACACTCTATGCAAAATTAGTTCATGAGCCAAGTAGAGATTCAGACAATGCTTTGTAGCTCAAGACATCTCCTTGGACTGTTTCCAAGAGAACAAGGTAGAATTTGAAAGAGACAGGAGCTCCATTCTGTCTAAAAATGCAGTTACAAAGAATGTTTCAGATGCCAGTAGCTCTTAAATTGTTGCCAGGCCTCCTCACAACGTGGCGCTGAATCATGCATGCTTCAGATTGCTGGCTCAGTCCAGACTACCTTTCTAAAATGTCTGGTGTCCCCCAGTGGAGAGAAGGGGAAGAGTGTTGCCTTCACTGGTGCAGGTGTAGTGCAAGGGGGAATCTTCTGCTCTCTGAGAGGAAGGTGCAGATGTAACATGTTTTACTGCAAACAGATTCTAATAGCCCAGGGTGTCTGTGTGGCCAAGTACTTATCAGATTACATGGCTAAATAGTTAAGAATTCTCTGAAAGCATAATTGTTTTTTAAGGAGCGTTTATTGTAGCAAATACACTTCTGACACACATGGAAAGTGCCTCACATTTTTGTTTAAAAATACAGTCTAAGTAACATCCCTAGTAGGAAAATAATTTCAGTTTTGAGTCATCTGGAACAGGACTAGTATGTCCTTGCTAAATGCATGTTTATTTTCTCTTTATACAACTCCTGCCTAAACATGGAATTAAATACTGGACACAGGAATAAACTTAGAGCTAGTCTTATAATTTTTACCAATCTTTGTCTTAGTATTTTCTTTACAGAAATTTGGCAGCAGACTTTTCTGATTTACTAGATTCTACTTGCATCTCTAACACCTTTGCTTCTTTGCTATGGCTTTCTCCAGATGACGATCACTGGGTAGTGGACACAGATTACGACACATATGCTCTTCATTACTCCTGCCGCCAGCTAAATGCAGATGGCACTTGTGCTGATAGCTATTCCTTTGTGTTCTCCCGGGACCCCAAGGGATTGCCTCCAGAGGCACAGAAAATTGTCAGACAAAGGCAAATAGACCTTTGTTTGGACAGAAAATACAGAGTTATCGTTCATAACGGTAAGAACCATATTTTTCTGAAGAATTTTATTTCAGGGTTTAATGCCTAAAGCACTGGGATTCTCCTGCTTATTACATATCAAATGCATGAAGTCTTTTACTTAGTGGCTGTAACACTGTCTTCTGGAAGCTGGACCTAGCAGTTAAGTTATTTCCAATTTCAGATACTTAGCTTATCTGAAGGAGAGCTAAGGTGTATAGCTTTCTATGCAGCATATCAGATCAGCTGAAACAATAATTAGAGGAAGTTGTAAAACAATTAGTGTACTGTGTGTAAACACAGCAAGGATAAACTTCATGGTTGCGGTAAAAAGCAATTGTGTCTCTTTAATCAGAACTCTGCCTTTTTTAAAAAAATTATTTGAAAAAGTCTTTTAAAAGTCTTTTAAGCAAAATCAAAAGTCTTGGAAAGGATCCTTAGAGCACACCCTTTCTCGCAGCTCCTCATCCCAGCCGTTTCACAAAGGGCAGTGGAAGAGGGACATATCCCTCATACTGGAAGCATGACCCTATCTTGAGTCATATGGTCAGGCTGAACTTGCAACACAGGGAAGGATACAGATTAGCTTACTCATGCTCAAGTTATACTAGAAAACACCAAATGATCATGATCTAGAACAAAGAATAATGTCCTTTCTGACAAAAATTATACCTAGAGTGGGGCATAGTAAAGAACAAAGGAGAAAAATCAGAATATTTAGAACAAATAAAATAGCAGTGTGTCTGTCCCTACATTACCCTCACATAATGGAAGACATGATATCTACAGAAGACTTGACCAGTGAATCAGCTGAGTGTGAACTCCCAATGTAACACTGTGGCAAAGGAGTTAATGTGATTCTTGGATGCATAAACCAAGACTCCTATGAGAGTGTTGTGCTTGGCATAGGTCTGCTTGCTATGTCATATTTGATGATAATTGTAAGTGGAAGAATACTGATGATGAATTAGAAGTTTCAAAGAAGAGCAGAGAAAACGGTTGAAAGTTTGTAAAATCTGTCCTCCAGTGAGTGCTTCAAAGACCTTGATATTACTCATTAGAAAGAGATTAAAGGCTGACCTGAGCAAAGTCTGTGCTTGCCCACACAAGCAATGATAATTGGACAATAAAGGACTTGCAAACATAGAAATAATAAATTTAAATGGATAGAACTTTAAACTGGACACACTCAGAGTAGAAATAAATAGCCTTTTGTTTAAATCCAAAGGTCATTAACCTTTGGAACAGTTTACCAAGAGCTGCTGTATGTTCATCACTGAAATCTGTAAATCAAGATTAAAGGCTTTTCTCAATGACATGTTAGAACAAACTCAGATTGACTAAAGGAACTTTCGTGTCTTACAACGAAAGTCAGAAGAAATGAGCACAGTCAGCTCTTGTGGCTCTATTACCTGTTCATCTCATCTATAAACAGAGAGTAATATATTGCCGTGTTGTAAAGTAGATATACTGATAAGATCTGCTGAGGGAGGTGTTGTTTAGAGTACTGATCAGTGACCTAGAAAAAGTGCCTGACAACAATGAAAACAAAATTTTTTCCTTGGCTGCAAATTTGGGGACAACATGAGACAGTTGAGACTTAAGGCAGTCAAGAATAAAACACACCATAAATGCAAACAAAGCTTTTGTGGATGATTTGTATGATTGCATAAAGGGTAGGATAGAAAACAATGTCATTATATAAATTGCTTATACTTTTCTGTTTTGAATCCTGCATTCACTGACTTTCAAATGAGGTGCATCAAGAATAAAAATTTCTGAAGATGAGAAAACCAAATAATGAGATAGTTATAGATATTATATTAAATGTAAGATGAAGTGTAGACATACAGCTGTGACTTTGAGAGCTGTATGTTATGGTTGTTTCTTGTCTTTTTGTCAAACTCAGAGGAAGTACTATCCTGCTGTAAAATCAGGATACTGGGCTAGTCCAAGGACTGATCCAATGCAGCATAGTGGAATCTGTGTTTCTATTATTTCTACTCCACATGAGGCTTGCAAAGCAATAAAGGTGTTGTCAATCTTTGCAAGAAAGTATAAGCAAAAAAACAGAAGTGGAAAATATTCATTTGTTCATAATTTGTGATACAACTTTTTCAAATGTCTCAGAACTTCTATATAATAGAATGCATGTGTTTTTTTGCAGAGTAGAGAAACAATAGTGTAATTTAAACATAAAACCTCAGAACACCTTTTGAATGTTCAGCCTTAAATTTTCTTTGACTTTCTAATTAAAGTTGATCACGCTGCCTCTAGTTTGTTATAGAAATATCAAATCTACCAAGTTGCACTGTTCTTTGTCTGCCATCCTAATTTATACTCAGGTGTTGAGTGCAGTGTCTGATATTGGCGGTGTGAGTTCCATACTGTTTATAAAGGAAAAATATTAGCCCTGGTCCTTTTTTACTGAGGATTATGCCAGAGTTTATGAGCCCAACACCAAACCATAGATTAAATTTAAACACAGCAATTTGCATTTTCCCCTTTATTTAATCAGGACCTGTAATTACTGTACTGTTAGTTAGAGTTAGTTAGTTAGTTAGAGATTCTCAATTCTCTAGAATCATTAAGCCAAAGTTCCTGCAAGGCAAGTACATTTGGGAGTGAGAGAATGATTGTGAACTAAACTGAAAAAGATCGTTTATTGAAAGCTTGATGTTAGAAAATCTTACAAAATTCACTTAATTCCTTATGTGTGGATTGGAAGCCTTGCTGCTTTGAAGTCTACTATTAAGAGATACAGAATTACCAGCAAAACAAGACAACTTCAATTGTCTGTACTGACCTGCATCCCATTGTTACTGTGGTAAAATTCTGACTGATGTTACTGGATGCTGCAAGAACAGGCTTGCATCTGTTTCTAACTGTGCATACTCTGCCTATGTCTTGAAGCGAATATTTTTCCTAACAATTTTTCTTTTTTTTTTTTTTAATTAATATTATAGTCTAAGTGTGTTTGTGTCCCCCAAAACTTACAAAACTTACCTAGGAACTGAGAAGTTTTTTGTTCTGACTTATATTGCATTTCTGATGATAACTCCTTTTCAAATAGAGATCAAGCTATGATACACTTAGTCCACTGGAGTAATAGCTCAAGTGACTTTAAGTTATGCAATGTGAATGTGGATACTAAGTGAACGGCTAAATCTGCTGTTAGCACTTCCTAGAAGCAAAAATTGCAAACCAAAGAGGGGTATGTTCCTCTATATTGCTAACAGATAATTTACTATTGCTGTTTGACGTTTTGAAGGTCAGGAGATTCTTATTTTGCTTAAAGACATTCTTAATAATTTTAAAAGAGAAAATAATTTGAAGCTTGTTAAAGTTAATAAATAGCTTTTTTATCACTGATCTGTCCAGTACCTTTTTTGCCAGAGTATTAAAATGCTCAGGAAAGGTGCAACAGGTTGCATGAATCTCTGTTTTGTTCCAAGTTGAAAATTCCTTGGAATTATAAACTGCAGAACAAGGCAATGTCATTACTATTACAAGTAGAAGACCACTGGACTCAAGGGCATTTTAAAGAAATAAGACATAGATGAATTCTAAATTTGGTGACAGTTTGAGTATTTTAGTTTTGTCTAGTGTGGTTGAAAAACAAAATTTTGTTTTTTATGTGTTTCAGGATTTTGCTCTTAAGGAGATCCAAAACTCTGGAAAGAAACCATGTAACAGCACCACGGATGTAAAGTTAACACATTGATTGGGTGTTCTCTGGAAAATATTTCAAATGGCTTAATTTAGATTTTGAATATATTTATCTGAGCTGTGTAGCTCACCTTGTTAATAAAACAATGAAACATTTTAATAAACTTGGATTACAGGGGATTATAATTGTTTGCATGCAAATTTGTACATATGTAGACATTGGTTTTATTAGTAGACTGTTACCTTAGTGCATGTTTTGAATTGGTGACAGATGGCATTAATTAAGAATTTAATCTTGCTTTTCTTTTAGTGGTTTCAATTTCTGACTAAAAGAGTACTAATCATAAACCCCCAAATATATAACTTTAATTTCTTTTCAAATACAAAGTCATATTTTTTTTCCTAGAAAATACTAGAAATCATTCCAAGTAGCCTTTTAGGAAAGAGAAAGTAATTTCCGTGACCCTATATATCACTGATTAACTTTATTATATGACCACTGGAGACATAAAAAACATGCATATTTTTAAAAGAACTACTTTACACATGAAAATCCAGAATTTATTTATTTATTCTTTATTTATAAATTAATACACTTTATGTCCATATTTTTAATTTGAGATGGAACCAAACTGGTCATTCAGTTGGTGATAATACATGTTTATCATCTTGTTTCCTACATGAAATTGGTTATTTGGCTCAAACCTAGGTTCAAGCAATCAGTTATCTAAGTGTATAATCAAGTTCCCTTTTAAAACAATTAAGAAAAAAAGAAGATACCTTCTCAGGATGAATATTTTCACTAGAAAGTTTATGTCTTTTGCTCAGTAGAAAATAACAAGTAAAAACAGATAAGGTGCCCTCTTGATATGGATTCACTATAACTTCATTAAAGTTAATAACATCTATGTCATCTGAAAATGTATCCTCGTAGAAATTAATTCATCTGGCAGGTACTTATTTCAGCTATTTTACATTCCCCAAGTTCACTGCCATATTCCTATTTATTTCAGTGTAAGAGAATTCAATCCATTGGATTAAACTGTACAAATCTTACTGAGGCAAATCAGTGAAGTCAAAGAGAATGTTACCTGCAAGAATTGAAAGCACAGATTTTGCCTTTTTTTCCCCTCCTTCTCTGGCATGTAATACAACAGCATAGTGACCTATTTGACCTGGGATAACATAGACAACATTCAAAGTGTGGCACAGCTCAGACTTTAAATAATTACCTGGTAATGAAAGACAAATGTGGCTGTTCATGGTTGCTTCTCTTTGCAGTGGTTTCTGTACCTGCCCTATGCCTTTCAGGGTTCCCTGTACAACAGAGAAGAATTTCCTGACATTTACGTCTGAAATGGGCAACATTATACAAAATTGGATTGACAGCAGAGTTGGCAAAAGTGAATAACACTATCCAGAAGAAAACTGATGGCAAAATATTTAAATCTTTGAAGTTCTGAACTAAAATTAAAAAAATAATTACTATTATTGGGCTCCACATAATGAAGAAAGAGATCATCAACAGCAAGAGGGCTCGGAATAGTTTATAATCTTGCTGGGAAACACGAATCTGGTGATTTTCTGAGTAGGCTAAACCAGCATTTAAACTTCTTCTTGATGCTTTTGTAATCTGCAGCAAAAGAGAAAAAAAGTAACTTTCACTGAAACATAGAATTATTAACATATTTTTACAAGTGAAAAAGTAAATCTTGGTACATGGGGTTTCTGTTTTCTTTTGAAAAGTGACTACAAAAAAAATGTATTGCAGAATTCCATTTGTACTTTTTGTCAAAGGTTCCATTTCAAACATTCTCACTTCACTAGCAATTTTCTTTCCCTCTCAGCTGTGAACTTCACCTCTGTATTACTCAAAGTGGTTGTTCTCTTCATGGCTCTCTGCCAGTCATAAATACTTTTCAGAATAAAACAGAGCCTTAATTACTCATGAATTCCCATTAAATTCAAATTATAACCTCATTTATTCTATCTAAAGAAACCCATTGATTTCTTTCACAAATGAAAACTGGAAAATAGTTAACAATCCTTGTTGATGTGCAAGAAGGAATGCAATCCAATTCTATTACGGCCATGCTGATATTATAAGGTAGGTTATGAGGAGCCTGAATTTAACATTTTGAATGTGAATGAGATAATATGGGGGTTTTGTCAACTTTTAGCTTCTCGGTCAGTAATCAGGATTGTTTTCAATGAACTAACGTGACATTTGACAGATCCTTTTGTCACTATGAAAATCTGTGTCTCATGAAAGTACTCTCTGATGTAATAAACCAGACTATGGGTAGTTGGGGAATCTAGTATTGATGGGTGTGAATCATCTGTCATTAGGTAGAATATTGAATCCCAGTGACTTGCAGAAACTTCTAAATCTTATGTTCTACATCCCTGCCTTCACTGAAGTTGGCATACCACAATTAAGTAAGTTACAATCACATATCTGATCCAAATGAAATAAAGCTGGAATATTTAGCAAACAAACATGTTAAATAACTGAGACGCCATTTTATTCCCTGCATGTGTAAAGAAGGGATATTTTCAAAAATCTTGATCAAATTGCTGTCTGAGAAGGAAAGTCAAAAAGTGTAAGACTATTCCTGCCAGAAATTACAGGAAGAATAACACTAATACTAGCAATACTTATTAGCTTTTTGCTTCAGGTAAGGATAAAAATGTTTAGAGTAATTTGTCATTCTTTTTACAGTTTTCTGAATTTGTCACGGAGATAGATGGCCTAGCATAGATACTCATTAAGAACCTAGACATCTTCCCAAGATTTCAACAGAATTTAGGTGCATAAATCAAAACCTGTGATCCAAAAATGGGCTTCTTAGCAGCTCCTGAGCCTGAGAAGGGGACAAGATTGTGCTAAATAAGTTGCAACTGCATCTTAATGAATTATTCAACAGAAGCAGGGCAGCAGTGACATGTTGTGGACGCCTTTTTGGTCTTCCTAGTATATGGACTCCAGGTACCTATTGTGGGCATCTGAACCATGCTCAGACAAACAGGCCATTAGAAGTCAGGTGTATATATAAATATTTAACTTCCAGAACACAGACATATTTCCTACCTCTTGCCTCCAGACTAAGCCTTGCCCAAGAGAGAGAAGAGTGCAAAACCAAAGAAATTACAGATCATGGCTTCTAATCTGTCATTTTTGCCAGGGTTCTGGGAAGTTGACATTTGTAGGGTATATTTTTTAATAAATTTGAGGTCTTATATCTGTAGTCATCATCACCATAATCATCACAGCTGTTGTTATGTGAATATATGACAGCTTTAAACTGCTTCCAGCAACACTGAGCACTGTGGTACGTGTGCACTGGTATCATGGAGTGTTCTCATGAAGTGAAAGTGAGTCTGCTCTTGGGAACGACTCAGGGACTGAGACATTCTCCAGCTGAGTTCTGGTTGCTTCCTGGAGAGCTCTGGGAGAGACAAGATTCAATTATACCCTGCTATGGGCCTCAAGCATTTTTCAGTTCAAGAGAAATGGTAATGCATCTTAGCATCTCTGTTACCAAGCAGAAAAGAAACAGGAGCTTGTCAGCGTGTGGCTGTCTTGTAATTCAGTATTCCAAAATTTTTTTTTTTTCGGTTCTAGCTCCCTGTGTGCCATTTTGTTTCCTAAATTTACTCGTAATCTGGAGTCTGCAAGGACAAGAGGAACACCATTCCTGTCCTAGTCTCTGACCAAGAACTGTGGCATTCCTTGGCCTGCAGTGTTTTGCACTTCTTTCAAAGGGCTCATACTCCCCACTGCGTTACTGCATTCTCTTTGCCTACAGCAGATGAGGTTGCAAAAAGCAGGTGCTTTACTTCACTAGAAGAGGTCTACCTAATGCATTTACCTCAAGGTTATAGTAAACTTACAGAGGGTACAGAAACTACAAGGTGATGATTTTTTTACTACAAGTTTAAGCCCAAACAGTAGGCAAATACATGTAGAGTCCAGATTCTAGGTCTTAGGTCCATTTAAACACCTATATGCAGCTCTGGTGCATGTATCAGCAGCCCCGTGGTGCTCAGCATATCAGTTAATTCCTTTCTGAATAATCTGTGTATTCTGAGGTTCCTTTCCAAAACCTGTAATTTTTCTTGTACATATTATGAGAGGCTTAATTACAAAAAAAGAGAAATCAAGAATCTTTTGAGGACAGTTGCTAAAACTTAAGGCATTACAGTGCCTAGTTTGAAGATTTCTAGATCTTTCTCTGTTTTGGAAGAGAAAGGTGCATGAAATCAGGCAGTTTTAAAGGAATTTAGGTACTAATAATATGCTTGCTGGAATACAGATTAAAATTCTCTGGTGTCGCAGGTTTTCAGCAGTTAAACAGCATCCACTTAGAAAGAAAGTGGAAGCAGAGGGTTTAATTTAAAAAGATCTGTGTACTAAAAATAGATTCAGAAAGCCAGTAGATTCAAAAAGTGGAATGATTTTTTTTTTCTAGCCCTGCCTCTCTCTGCATTCTTACAAATCCCACCTGACTGGAGTTTAGGCTCAAGGAAAGCAAAATCTCTTTCAGCATTTAGGAAATTGACAATATTTAAATACAACAGCATACAAGTGGACAGGTGTAGTTAATGTATGTATATGAAGACAAACTGTGTTGAGTCTCAAGTAATGTGCTGTTCAAGCATGTTCTCAGTTGAAATGTATAGACTGATATGTACAGGTTGAAGGGCTTCATTTATTCATCATTTATTGAGCAAACTATGCCTGTTCTCTGCAAATATATTTGTATTCAGTGACATATATGCTGATGGCTAATGAGCTATTGTTTACTTCCCTTTGTTCTACAACCAAATTTAAAGGAAAAACATACCTGTAAGATTTTGGAGTAATTGATGACAATGACTAATCCTGGTATTAGAAAGAAAACAACAGCAAAGGTAACATCCCAGGCTATTTCTCCTGCAGTGCTGGGCCAATCCAGGGTGCAAATCTGAATATCCTATTTACAAAGAATGAAGAGGAAAAGCAACACTGTTATTTTTACTCCAGCATTGTCCTTATCTCCATCTATGAAAACTTTCTACTAAGACAAATCAGCAAATTAATGTATTAGTTCAAGGTTTTACAAGCCCATACAATTAAAAATAGATGTGTCCACAAATTGAATACTTCCATAAATTTAGTATCAAATGCTAATAGCAACTTTAACATTTAACCCTACACACCTTAGACTTAATCATGCATTTGAGTGCCGAGTTGGGTGTACTTTTGCATGCATTTCAAAATACTGTGCCAGAAAAATCTGTGCATGGTCCCATGGTACAGAGGACGCCGCGGGTGCTGGGCAGCTCTCCCGAGATGCTAATAATCCCTCGGTAAGGGGAAAGGGGATGTCTGAGCCGCACCGGGGCACGCAGAAAGGATCCCACCCGATGCTCGTGTCGCCCATAACGGCACGGTGCGGCGGGACAGCGGGGCGGGGGCGCGACCGCGGAGAGCTCGGGGNGCCCCCTCCCCCGGCGGCAGAGGCGGACGAGCCTCCCCCGACCCGGCCCCGCTCCCGGCTCCCCCGGCGCTGTCCCTCACCTGTCCGGCGGCGGCGGGCAGCCGCACCACGGTGAAGAAGCAGCAGAGCGGGAGGGTGACGAGGGCTGCGAAGCCCCAGATGAAGAGCAGGGCGGCGGCCAGCACCTTGCGGCGGCGGAGCGCGGCGTGGCGCAGCCGGGCGATGCTGACGACGCGCTCCAGGCTGACGGCCGAGAGGGACAGGATGATGACGGCGCCGCTCAAGCCCACCACATAGAAGAGCATGTGGCAGACGACGTCGCCCAGCACCCAGGACTCGGTCCAGCGCACGACGGTGATGAAGGGGATGGCGGTGATGAAGAGCAGGTCGGCACAGAAGAGGTTGAGGACGAGGCAGTTGGCTGCGCACAGCCTGCGCTGCCGCCGCACCAGCAGGCAGATGCCCCAGATGTTCCCCGCCAAGGACAGCAGGAAGATGGAGGCCAGGGCCGCTGACTCGCCCACTCGCAGGGCCGTCACGTTGTGGCCCCTCAAGTCGGAGAAGAAGGGGAAAAAGGTCCTGTTCCTTTCTGCCGCGCCCCTGGACCCCAGCATGAGGGCGGCCAGTGGGCATGAGAAGCCCACCATGGCCCGTGGCACCAGCCCTAGGGGAAGGGCTGCGGCCTCCACCACCACGGCGGCACCCGGGGTGCCCTCCCAGCACAGAGCAAGGGGATGACCGCCATCCCCGTCCCACCGCTGCCTCCCGGCCCTGCCACCCAGGGCTCAGCCGTGCCAGCCCCGCGGTTTATGGCCCTGCAGTGGAACAAGGAAGTGGGAGAGTAAACACCGTGGAGCTGACACAAAGGCGAGGCCGCTGCTGGCGGGGCAGTGGTGAGGGGCTGCCCGACACCTCCCCGGGGATGGCCGGGACCAGCGTGTTGGCACCTCCATGCGGAGGGGCACAGGCAACAGCTCCTGGGGTGCCAGGGACATGGGGAGGTCACCGGTCAGCTCCCATCCCCTGGAGTGTGCTCGGCTGAAAACAGGGATGGCTGCCACGCCAGAAGCTCTCCTCAGGAACCTGGGATAACCGGCACTATTTTAGAAGGGTAAAAAAAAGTAAACCCATTGCCTTGACAGTGGTATTTGGAAACAGCAGACCTGAGCATTGCTTGTGCTAACTCTGGGGATGTGTCACTGTTGAGATTTTGGGGATCTGTTTACAAAGTTGATCCAGAATCTCATCCACCTGTGTTATGAGTTCGTGCTGAAGAAACCTGTAAAAGTAAGACAAACCTAGAAAATACCGTATTTTCTCTTAACTTCGATTCCTGGAAGCAGTTGCTCAGATTGGAAATGGAAGTAGGCCTTTCCACTTATGCTCATCATTCTAGATGGTTTAGAAATGGACTGGAAGTGAAGTGCATAAATTGTCACAGACAAGCAGATAATGTCTCATAACAGAAGGTAAAATGTTTTCAGAAAGTGTATAAACAGTTGTATAACTTCAGACAGCTCTGGCTGAATTCATTTGGGTCAGTGCCAGTGCAGGTGCTCGAGGGCACAGTGACAGGCTCCATGTAGACCTGCACCTTTTGATTAGGTGAGAGCTACTCCAAACTGATGTGCCAGTGGGGCCAGGTGACTGGGCAGCGCTTCTGCAGCACCCTGGGTGTGACCCTGCCATCAACCGCTTACGCAAGGGCATTAGCAGGGATTCCAGATTAGTGGGGATTCCAGAAACTTGGCCCTTCTGAGAGATGGTCTCCTAATGAGGGATGACAAGAACCTGGACCACTTCCCACGTCTTCAACAGTGCAGAATTTGTATTGATTTTAATTAGCATGTTTTCTCTTGAACTATAAGTGGTTCTAACTATCTATGCTGCCTCACCAAACAATGAGTCTGCAGGGCAGCCTAAACGGGTGGGTGAAATGTTACTACTAAGTCCTGCTGTTTGATGACTGTATGATATGCAGGCGCAGTTGCTGTAAAGTGGAAAAGACTATGAACTCAAATGAAGACAGTATGACAACTTGCACAGATTGGGGTTTAATTTTGCAGCAACACACGTGAGTGGCAAGTCTCTTGATGCACATACTTTATTCTACATCATTTGATAGGAGAAAAAAATCTGCACCCATATTACAAAAGTTTCAGCGAATTTGATAGACGTAATAATTATGATCAGTGCTTGTAACTGTGTGAAAACTTAGAAGGCATTAACAAGACAGGTGAGGGACAGCTGGAAATGTTATCACAGATAAATGCAAATTGTGTTATGAATAAAATCTTTAGCCCCTTTGGCATTAGTGGAAAATGAAATTAGGAACTGGTCCTGTCAATTCAGAGTAAAAGTAAACACATTTGAAACAGAATAGGGGAATGAAAATAGAATGTGAAACATCCAAAGCAGTATTATTGAAGAAATTAAGATCCTTTCAGTCAGGGAGAAAAGGAATGCCATAGAGGAGCAGAAGGTTTGAAAATGAGATGATGTGTGGAAGTATCTAGGTAGACCCTTGATCTTCTTTAGAAAGGATCACCTTTAGCATTGGTCCTTAGGTGTGAGTGAGAACCTTACATACTTGGCATAAGCCTGTTGTTTGCTCAGGGGAACTAAAGCAAAATGCTGCTTTTAGTATGCTATTAGTGACCGATCTTCACACTGACCTGTGTACAAAATCCTGTCCCTGGGGACAGCAGAGGTGTGAAGAAATATGCATGTTTCCATGGAGTTTGAGCAAATGAATGGGAGCTCCTTGGAGGAGCAAAAATAGTCTGATTACTCATGGGTCTAATAGATCCATTATCATAAGTAGTTTTCCCTCCCATGAAGTACAAAAGCTGTATTTGCTCTTGGGTAGGTACAATCATAGCAACCACCATAACATGAAATCCGAGGAAGGGACAAATCATAGCCTCGATAGAGCTACTCTGGCATTACTGTAATAGGTGGATGCTGTGTGTGGTATATGTACCACATGTGCTTATGACAAGGAAGTGATTAACAGAATGCCTGGAAACCTGTTACGATTGCTTAACCTACATAACTTTTTCAACCTGTGTGGTCTTTTATGCTCAGAAGGTGTGAAATGGAGTCAACTCCAATATCATTGTTCTAGGTTAAATGAAAGTCATAGGAACAACTGTGGAGCTGGTTTTCCTAGCCTTGTGGGGATAAATCTTGTCTCCTTTTTTGTGTTTGGATTTTTTTTTCATGCTTAATGAAAGGCCAAGCCATGGCCTTCTCTGTGGCAGATAAGGGCTGTGTTACCTGATATCATAAGTCAAGCTCTGCTTTTTAGATTGTTCCCCTGACAACCACAACAGATGGGGATAGTTCAGCTTATTTATTTCTTGAGCATAAGAATTATTCCACTTGGGCTAGGTGATTCTGGGAGATGAGAATTCTTGTTTCGTTTGGACAGGATCTAGTAAAGGGCTTTGACTTATTTTTGCATCCTCTTGCGTGAAGAATGGTGTTTAAGTCTTTGGGTCTATTGTCGTGCACCTGTATCACAATGAGTAAATAGCACTGACCTCTGTAACAGAGGTATTGCACATTTAATGTTTGCTAAGTGATTTAAATTCATTACATTAGAAATGTTGACTCTTTGTCTTCACAAGAAGTTCTGAGCTTTTAGATGACTCAAACTGTGTCTGTACAATAAGTTTTTTGCATAAGTTGCATCCAGGGTTAGCTTTATATTTTCACTTTTGCTTTTACATACCATACTGCAGCTATTCTGCTTCTGGACACTATGAATTTTGTGCTTATAAAAAGTCATGCCACTGTAAGATATGTCATAAATACAAGCCTATTTTGATTTATTTTGGTTTTAGGAAGTTTTCTAAGTGCTCACACACTGTAGACTTGCATATCAGTGAGCTGAAGCATTTACACCAATGTGCAAGGGACAATTTTAAGCTTGGAGTGCAAAATATCTGTTTGTCTTCATATAGTTGCAAGCTCACACACTCCATTGTCCACCAAAAAAGCTAGATGCTTCCTATGTGTCATGTCACAAGCGAATCCCTGTTTCTTCTGAGGCATAAGCAAGTCACTGTTTCTTCAGAGAAGTCTCATTTTGCTATGGTCAGTACCCATCAGAAGCTGGCATGCTTCTTGGGATGTGTGCCAGTGGTGCTGTAGATTGAAGCTGTAGCAGCAGCATTACTGACCAGTGCTTCAGTCAAATGCAGGGCTGCCGACACTACTCTCAGCTGTGCTTTCTAATAAAGTCTGGGTCAGCTTTTTGTTGTCAGGACCACCAGAAGTTTTGGCAACATCAATATTGAACAATTTCCTTGTGGCTTGCAGTAACGAAGGGATTTCTCTCTGAACCAAGTGCAAATGTAAGTACATAATCCATGTATCAGAGAATCCCCCTGGAAGGTCATGTTGTCTGTTCTGCTACACCAGGGTGACTCAGCTCCAGCTAAACTGTACTAACTAAATGAGGTGGTTTCTTAGCAGTTTTAGAAACTGTATTGCACTTACAGATCCAGCCCATGGATTTAGGGATTTTATCAGTGAATTCAGAGTATCAGCATGATTTGTTTGGACATTGCAGGATCTGGTAGAACACTCTCACCACGGAACTGAGACCCCGAGTAAGATTTATGTGGAAAATTATAGTCTGATGTTTAAGGGCCACTGGACCTTTGCTTAACTTTCAGGTATGCGTAAAGTTACTTACATTCCTACTAATGAGCTTTGATGCAGAGACATCAAAGCAAATACTGTGGTGTATGTATGAAGGATTTGCAAACTAAACTTGCCACCAACCTCTCATGCTCATGAGGTGTACTCAGACATTCCCTGGACACTTTGGTGTGCTGGGTTGTATGCCATGAGGGATTCCCGATACCCTTGTTTGCCCTCATATTTAACAATGCGGTGATTAGAGAATGCTCTTATTTGTGAGGTTTAAGGAGAATTGTCTTGCTTTTCATTTCCTTATGTCTCATCTTAGAAGAGTAACTTGTTCGGAGCAACAGAGGTTCTTCGAGTCAGAATTGGGATAGAAACTTTACTTTTAAAAGCTACATATTTCTGAAATAAGGTGTACAGAATGCCTGTCTGCTGCAAAGAAAACCTGTCCATATTGGAAGGCAAGGTTTGTGCTTAGCTTGCATTAGCCTAGGGCTGGAGAAATAGAAAAATCATTCATGCAACAGCAATGAGAAGTTCAAATAGTATTTTAAATTCTGCTGTAAACCCTTCTGACTTCCCAAATGTAATGCCAATAATTTTATTTTCCACACTGTTCATGTTTATCATTATCAGTGGCAGTTTGAGATGACTGATAAGAGGTGGCTTAGAGCTTCTCATAAACTGAGTCTGGAAAGCATGGATGCCTTAATTAGGCTGTAGTTTTCTGTCTAGTTGCATGAAATAATACCAACCACATCACACTAGCTACATTGATAAAACTAGCCCTTTCACTGACAGTCTGCACACTCAACAGTTTTGAGTTGATGAGGGAAAATAAGCCTGGTGGCAGTATCAAGAAGCCAGCTGGATATCACTATGATAAGGTCCCACACTTCATTCTTACAGGATATTCTAAGGCACTTATCTTGCTCTATCTTTTTGAAACTATTGATTCAGTATGAAATACTTTAACTTTCAGTTGGTCAGAGAGACAGCAAAAAGAGTGTATGCCCCTGACTACTGGCAGGGACTTCTGGATCTGAAGGGAGACTGGGTGTGAGGGGAGGTCTCACTCATGGATATATGTCTGTTTGAAATGTGCTTTTGTTTTGCAAGAGACTCATTCGACATAGACAGCCAATGTTAGAAGAGAATATACATCTGTGACTCCTCCAGAACATCTCCTTCCTGCACACCAAGCCTTTCTTGAGTAGTCGTGTTTCTCACTGACTAGCTTGGCTCACTCCCAATCGGTACACCAGCTGAGCCCTGTTCCTGGAGCACCTTATGGAGCCGATTCCAAACTCCTCGCATACCAAAGAACCAGACACCACAGTGCTGTTCATTAGAACATTTATTGGGATTGAGGCAGTTCCTGATATCAGTGACATCAAGTTGTGCATGTTTTTTATGTTGTTTTCCAGCAGGGCTGGGATAGGTGAGCACAAAGATTGATTTAAAATGGCTTTGTCTGCTCAAACTAGAAGTTAATACGGACATGGGGATACCAGTAATTTTCCAGTTGAGAAACTTGAGATTAAACTGTTTTAAGGACTTTTGATGTGGTAGCTACTAATTTTGCATGGAGTGAAATAACATTGAGGTCAATGTAGATCAACCATTTTGTCTTCATTTATTTAAATCTTGCGTGTTGTTTGCAGGTCTTTCTGTGTAATTTAAGATAGGACTTCAAGGCACTGTGAGAAATCAGTGGCTGATGTCCCTGACCCAAGGCAGACTCACGTGTCAGGGATGGTTTAGTTATGTAAGTGTCCCCATAAATCTCTAGTGGTGATTTCACAGCCTCCTTAAGTAATGTGTTTCACTGCTCATCTATTCCAACCACCAGAAAGATTTTCCTTGTGTCAAACTTTAACCTGTCGCAATTTTGAACTTGTTACTCTTCTCACTCAGCATAGGAAGACTTTTTTTCTTTCCTCTCTGTGAAATACTGTCACTTTTCTTTATGGTCTTTTCTAGACTGGATAAGTCTGGTTCTTTCATGAATTTGGTCAGAAATCTGAAAGACTTACACTACATTCACATTACTCTAAATTGTTCCTGAAGTGCAGTATTCAAAATCAACATAACTGTGTGAAGGATGATTATCAAAACCAAAAGGAAGAGAGAAAGCTGCACAAGCAAGTATATCATTAGAAGAAGATCCATTTGATATAAGAAAAATAACAGCCATCTTTCAGTTATTACTTCACAAGTAGCTCTCCTGGTGTTAAAAAGCCATCTGGAGTTCAGCTGTCTTTCCAGCCACACCACATTGCACCATAACCACTTAATTCACTGATTACAAAGAAATGTGTGTGAAAGCCAGGATTTATAAATATGCTAGTACTGGTCCCCCAAGCTTCCTTAGACCACCAACTTCAAATAATGCGGACTTTGTGCTAGGCTGAAATTCCATTCTTTGAAATGGGCATAACACATAAAAAGACTACTGGAATTGTAAACCCAAAATGCTTGAAATAATTAAAACATTGCTGTTGCTTCCTGCCTTTCAAAGAACTAAATTTACAGCTAATTAATTCTTAAGATGAGTTCATTAGGCACAGACGTCTCTTTTCTACATATAACTACAGAGAGGAGCAGCAGCAGACCTTTTTCTTCTTAGCATAATTTCAGAAAAACAAAATTAAGTTCTTAGACTCCTTAGCTTCTGAAGAATGGGAAAGAAACAGTGATACGAGCTGCATACTTCACAAAGTTAGGCTTTATAGCTGGCTTTAATTACATGGAAGTAATGATAAGAGTATTTGTGGTTCTCCTTTCAAAACTGGTATTTTTATTTACTAGGATTATCATGTTGATATTTTTTAACACTGTGATCTATAAATTTATCGGCAAGGGTCTGTTTGGGTTTTTTGTGCTTAGGTGTTTATTTAGCAGGTAGGACTTTACTATTAGTAAAGTTAAGAGAAGGTGCTGGAATGAACAAAACTTGTTAAAGGTTATCACATTATCAACTTTATGAGTCTTCCACTACAGTACCAGCTTCTAATAAGAAAGTGTTCCATGCTAATTTAAGAAAGCCTCAGAACTACTGAAGAGTGCTGACCCATAGTAGGCAAATTTGTTTCATCTATAATACATAAAAGATCAAGCTTTCCTTTTGCAGAAACTATGCTGAGTGTGCAACTGGGAATAGAATACTAGCTGATTAAGGTGTTGTTAAAAGACAACTAACTTGAACTTCCAAGAGTAATTTGAGATGAAAATTATTAGGCTTCAATGAAAAGCATAATTATTATCCAGAATTAAAAATCTTTAAAAAGATGTGAAATTAAGGCAAATTCTCTCCTGGCAAAAACTTGAGATTCTGAAGCATAATTTTTGTTTTACTCATTAGTTCATCATATTTGGTCAGAAAACCTGTTCTTAACACTTGAGCAAATTGTCAGATACAAAGATTAGCTTGAGACATGGTCAATGAAACTGAAAAGTGAATAGAGAGTGGCTAATATAATAAATTTGGTGAAGAGAGTGGTTTATATAATAAACTTAGTGAAGACATTTCAGATAGAAATTTTAACAGCTTTTAACATTTACTTTGTCTTATGAACAGTGGATTTAATCAATAATGGCACTTGATACTAAAAGTTATTGAAAATAACTTGGAAAACACCCTCATACTTAAGTATCAGGTTTAACCATCAGAGGTTAAGGTGAACATCATGGGGTAAAAATGCATGCAGCTTTGTAGCAAAGCACGATGGAAAAGGCTGATACTAGCTAGCAATCAGAATCAGTGTGCCAGAGAAAGATGGACCTTGAGTATTTGACTGTCCTCAGCAAACCACAAACTTGTGAAAGAAGCCAATTATTCTGAACTAGTGTATCTTAGTAAAATTTTAATTTCCACAGAAGGAACTTCTTGTGTGACTTCACTGCAGATGCAAGGAACAAACTGCTAGAAACAGATTCAGGTTTATAGCAGGTGCTAGAGAAAAATAATGCCATAATTGCAAATCCATAACAGAATTTTTTTGCCAGTTTCTGATTTGTTCCCAGAATTCATCATTAACTTGTTTCCTGCATTAATACCAAAATACAGTGACACTTCAAATCCACTGCAGCAATTTATAAAAACTGCACTTTGGGACATTTGTCAAATCTAAGATTGAATAACTGACATTTCCCAACTTTAACCTCAAAAATACAGAAGTACAAACAAGTTTATTTCAGCATAATTCTATATCCAAAACTCAAAAATGGCCTCTGACATCTGAAATATAAACTTCAGCAACAACAAAGTTTGTGTTTTCTAGGAAGTTGTTTTTTTTTGAGAAAAGCTTAAACCTTAGTCAGTATTTTAGTCACCCCTGACTGTGGTTCAGGAAAATAAGCTACTTATGATTGATGTTTTCAACATGAATCTTAAGCAGCAAAGATCTAACATGACCCTCCTGAGTTTTTGTGTATCAAGATGATGACATATTTCACACGTATATAATTCATGTCTATATATACTATAAACACTACACATATATACACACCCCATGTATATAAAAATATATATATAGCGCATCTATGAGGGCCAAAAATCTTTTGCAGCTATTCTTGTTAGTTAAGGTACAAGCACAGTGATCAGGATTCATCAACCAAGAACTGGATATGCCAAACATTAAAACAGAGTCTGACACAATAGCTATGCTTTTACTGTTCTTATATTTAATAGTGCAAAAAAAAAAAGTCAGTAGTTTACTATTTAGGGTATTCCTAATTCTAAAAATATTTCCATTTGCAACCAAAAGTGCAGTAACTGACTTTTTTGGTTTTTTTTTTCTTTTTAGAAAAACATCAGGTAAAATATTAAGGGCCAAATTATTATACTCTTAATAATGTTTTTGTGGATCTGAGTTATAAAACCAACAGTCCTTTATATAACCTTAAGAATAAAGCTATAAAAAGATCTTTTGCCAAGCATATTGGCAGCATATAAAAAGCAAATATAGTAAGTCCATTTGGAGCTCAAGCTGTACAGATGTCAATATGTGCTAGTAATTCTCTGTGCTGGCTTGTTGGATATGGCACTTTACATCTGGGACACTCAAGAAAACTTTCATCCAGGAGGCCTGAATGTTTCAGGGAAGGACTTCTGTCATATGTGGTCAGCTTCTCGTCGAACAGAGCTTGCAGATCTTGTGGTTCCACATGTCCAGATTCCCGGAGTTTCTGGAAAAGGAGGAGCTTTAGTGGAGACTGGGGCATACATGTGCTGATCAAATACTGTAGGAAAAAACATTAAGGCTTGATGGCACACAAGTCTTGCCTGTGTTACAGCACTGAGGATTGTTCTTGTTCACCAGCAGCAACTCTGAGCAGAAGCATAATGTTCTGCTCCTTGGGACCACATACCCAAAGGATGTAAGGACACTTACAATGCTTGAAATAAGACCCCAAAGTGAGAAGATGTATGTTTATGCAAAATCCCTGACTAAATTCATCTGGAAGTTATTCAGTACTTACCAGAGGTTCCAGACGGGATATTTGCTCCCTGGCCTCACGCAGTTCCTTGAGGACTTTGTTTAACTGATGCTCCAAGTTCTGGCGATCAAGCTTTCCATTCTCTAAGTCTGTGGTGCATATCTGGATCTGGCAGCCCCACAATGTGAAAAATAAAGAATTAAGGTCAGAATTATTCAGAATAGGGAGGAATATTTCCCTTTTATATAGTTAAAGTCAGTTTCGCTTTGCAATCATATCATAAAATGGGATTAAAAGGAAAATTAAAAAAAAAAAATTAAAAAGCACTTATTGCTTTCACTACAATGGCATTCGTACATGTCCAATTTATTAAATCTTCCTTAGCATGAGCAGTTTAATGTTGGTTTGGTTGAAGGTTATTTCAGTTTGGACAGAAACTATGAATAACACAGTACACCCAAGCTTAGCAAATAAACTTTTTTTTTTTAATATCTTAGATCTGTAAAAATGTACTTAAACCAAAAACACAGAAAATGGAAAAGATGTCAATGCAATTATTTCTACAGCTTTAGTTTTTAGGACATTTTCTGTACCTCTTCTGAGATTGTAATTGTTGAACAAGTGATTGTGGAAAAGATAGCATCAGCTTCGATCACACTCTCTTATCAGTAAAAGGACACAGATTTTCATCTTGACAGATGTGTCAAAATTTTTAGAAGTATTGAGATTATTCACGCTTGAATATTACTTTATTTAATATACTAATCATTCCTATATTTGAAGTTAGTCTTGGGTACCTGTTTTTCCAACAAAGCTATCCTTGTGTGTTCCTTTTTCTGTTTAAGCAATGATTTATGAAGAAGTTGCACCTGCAAGGCAGAGGAACACTTGTAACAAACAACTTTCATATACAATAGTTAATGAGCTTAATAAAATAAGCCAAAATGAGATGGAGGCAAACGTCTACATTCCCACACCAACAGAAGATGCATGCCTGTTATGTAACAGCCAAACCCAATTTGAACATCTCTACTTCCCGGAGGAAAACCTCAAGGAAAAAATATTACTGCACTGAGAACAAGGAATGCAGGATGATCTTATAGGGAAAAAAAAGAAACACAAAACTGAAGTTTCCTAGCGATTGCCAGGATGCTGACAGAAATTACACACAAAAAGGATGTTTGCACTAACATAATATGATGTTAATAATACGAAACAATGCAACTTAGCTGAACTATTGTTCTGGTTTTAGCCTACTTTAGTGCCTAGTAAATTTTATTCTCTTACTTCAAATTTCAGTTCTACATTACTTTATTACGGACTCCAAAATTCTAGTAGCAAGCCTATCTTAGATGCCCTGAGGTCTGTCCTTCAAAGACTACTTTGCAGTTTGTCTTCGGCAGATAGGGGGTCATGACTTCACATCCACAAGAAGAAACAATGGATTACTTTTTTTTGTTTGGTTGGTTAGTGCCACTATGCTGATAGGAATATTCCAAGACACTACTGTAATTCTCCACGTAGCAGAAGAGGCAAAGTTCTTACGAGGATTTCATACAAAAGAGGTAAGCACTGACATTTTTAAAGACAGACATGCAGCACATCCGTGTCTTCCCCCACCTCTGAGCAGCCACAGCGGCTTAAATCGCTGGGCTAA